>JXTC01000969.1:10156-27240 GCA_002914845.1 Trema orientale | reverse complement strand
CTTCTTAGTGAGTGCACTCAGATGTGGTTTCTTCAGTGTACTCAAATGTGGCGTATGTATTGCTGTTAATATTTAACCATAGAGATGTGGAATATGATTTCTTGGGTGTACTGATGTGTAATATCTTCAGTGTACTGAGATGTTGCGTATGCATTGCTGTTAATATTTAACCAGAAATATACTGCTGAACTCTGACATGGCTATATTGACTTGATGACCTGTATCCAGAGACTTTGCAAGTCATGTAATGGGCAACGAGTGATGAATGGAGTGAAATCAGTCAAGTTAGATATTGTGCCAGGTAGCGAGAATTTGCTAGAACTTTCTATTCAACCTTTCTTTTGTCATTGAAGCATCTTGATTCATTCTCTTTCCTGCTTAGCTCCAAGTTAAAACCATTTATGTAAAAATTCTTTTACTATTTGATTGAACTTTTAGTCATGTGAAGCTATTATTTTTGTACAGTCAAACGTCTAGAGCTTTCAATGGACATGTTTTCTTATTACTATATTGTAGTTGCAATGCAGGTGTTTTGACTCCTTTATGCTTGTCATTTGCAGGAGTAGACGACAATGAAACTATAAAGGTGTTTGGTAGTGGTGGGGCAGATCCTGATGGAAGTCAACCTGGCGATCTTTATGTTACCATTAGGGTACATTACCTAGATCTTCTTTATGTTTTATTATATAACTATCTTTCTAATCATTGTTTTCATTCTTGTTGTGGGTATCTTAAGCATGATTTCTTTTATCCTGAATGCTTTTCCCTCTTCTCTTCTCCCTCTATTGTAGGTTAGAGAAGATCCTGTTTTCCGCAGGGAAGGTGCTGACATTCACGTTGATGCTGTTCTGAGTATTACACAGGTGATGTATCATGTTTTTGTTTCTTTGTAAATTTTTTGACATCTTTCAAAGTCCACTATGTTATAAGGTGGTTAAATCGAACATTTATTGTATTTTCTGTCTTTCATAACCATCAAGTTATTCACCAGGCTTCTATAACTATCACCTTTTTAAATTCTTAGACTCTGCTTGTTGTCTTTATCTGCGAACTATGCCATGTTTCTTTTTGTATGAACTATCTTGTTTAGTTTCTTGGTTTATGTGACTGCTTTTCTGCAGGCAATTTTAGGGGGAACCATCCAAGTCCCAACTCTTACAGGCGATGTTGTTTTAAAGGTTTGGACAATAGATACACCTTTTTATCAATAGTTGCTTTCGGTACTTTCGCCATATTACATTTCCTGGTCAAATTATGCTTCTTTTTAATCTGCAGGTTCGCCCTGGCACCCAACCTGGTCAAAAGGTAGTTCTTAAGAAGAAAGGTGAGGAGCTGGATCTATTACTGATTTTTATTTTGTCCGCTTGTTAGGTTCTAGATTTTTAAGTGTTAACTTTTCTTTCTTTGAAAGGGTGGGAGTCCTTAGAACTGAGCTTCTTTGTTTATGGTAGACATTGACTGCCAATGATAGGACAGATCAAGCTAAGAGAGCAAGAAAAAATATAGAATAATGCTAACACCTAACATTTGGAGCGATAATTGGTTCAACTTAATGATGGAGCTAAGAGAGCAAGATAATTGGTCCTTAGAACTGAGCATCTTTGTTTATGGTAGACAGTGACTGCCAATGATAGGACAGATCAAGCTAAGAGAGCAAGAAAAAATATAGAATAATGCAAACACCTAACATTTGGAGCAATAATTGGTTCAACTTAATGATGGATGTGATTGATTGTATTGTATGATATGGAATCTATATTTCAGTTATGTTTTGCTTGATTTGTCCCATTTTTGGGAAGTTAATGTTTTACTTTGATTCTATGTGTCTTGAGTTTTCCTTCTCGTTGCCATATTTTATTTTTTCTGACAGGAATCAAGACAAGGAATTCTTATTCATTTGGTGACCAATACGTGCACTTCAATGTCAGCATTCCAGCGTAAGTTTCTTGTCCTTAGCCATATTGTTTCATGTTTCTTCCCACCTTTGAAAGCGAAGCTAACTGATATGGAATTTGAAAGTATATTTTACCTATTCTGTGAAGTTTATTACGAACTAATATTTTATTTTTTTTGCTTTATCAATGCAGGAATCTGACTCCAAGACAACGTGAATTAATCGAAGAATTTGCCAAAGAAGAGCAGGGGGAATTTGATAAGCGAGCTGCTGCTGGAGCGTCCGGATGAAATTAAAACGGAGGTGACTTTACCTAATTTATCCAAACCAATTGATGCATAGATGAAATAGAAACGTGAAGGACGGCATATTATTTATAGTGAAATGACCCACCCGCTCTAGAAATTTTGTAGGAGTGATTTTGGGTTGCATTTGACTCTTTTTGTTTTCTAAATATTGTTTGTAGCGGTATGTATCATTTATTTCACAAATAAAATTTTTGTCATGCTCCCGGATGGCATTGTACATAATCGTTTATTTGTTACTTTATCATGTTAGTGGATAAATGTTCACCATTGGCTGTTTACCTCCTAGTGTTAGCTACCGGATTGTGTAATCAGATTTAGATAGTGACTATTACAAATGGAAGTGGGAAATTTTGAGTTTATTATTCCAAAGTGGAAGAATGATCACCTTGTTTGAGAAAGCTTGTTAATCGAGTAGATTTGGCTTTTGTCCCTATTTATTCTTTGATTAGATTATCTGGCTTTTGTCCCCATCTATTTCTTACTAAATTATATTTTCTCTAGCATGGGTGCTATTAAATTTGGTTGAACGGGAATCCATGTTAGTAGCAGACAATGAAAAATGGTATCAAAAGACAAATCCATGTTAGTAACAGGGTTCAAAAGGCTCGTCTTGGTTTGAGAAGGTCTAGGAAAATGAAAGCAGAGAATATATGCAATTTGAGTTTTGGCTAGGAGTTGGAAAATCTAGGAAAAACAGGAGCCAAATCATCGAATCAAAAGCTGACAGAAATGCAAAATGAATTGGCCTTTTGTAATGATCTACTTTGTGGTCGGGGTTCCCGTTTTCAAATTTTGTAGAATCTACTAACTACTCAAGTTTATAAAGAACTTTAATGCATAAAATAATGAAATGCGTGTAAGAAACAATTGCATGCAATATATAAGGTAACAAACATTTATAATAAGCTTTTCAATAAATAATGTTACCAAAATTATTATGCTCCAACCTTGAGTAGAACTTCGGCAGTACTTCCAAATAAGTATTCTTGCAAAACAAATGATTGTTAACGATTGAGGCCTGTGTATCACACAGTGTCCTTAAAACTGATTCACCCCTTCCGGTAGAATGCTTGAGGAATTGCAAGCGTCAGTTTCTCAGGATACAACGACTAGAGTAGCAAGTGAAGCACCAACACTTTCACTCTACAAACTGGATTGTTATGAACTAACATTCTAAAAGATCTAGCTGCGAAATTTTTAAATTCTCTAAGAACTATAGCTAGAAAACTCAAAAACTTCAAGAACACTTTGAACTAGAGGCTTTAGAGAGAGAAGGAGAGAATGAGAGAGGAAGCTCCGGTTTTTCGTTTTTGGTGTGAAGAATGAGGAGGAGGAGGTCTGCTTATATAGCTGGTAAAAAGAGAGGTTACAAAAACCAGCTCTAATGCTCTATAATGCCAATAACTTGGTTGTTACACTTGCTGCCCAAAACTGAATATTTTAGCACTAATGCTTGGCTGTTACTCGAATTGAATAAAATGGCAGTTTCTGAGCCAAAAATATTCTTCTAGAAGCATCAAAATGAAAAAAAAAATAGAGAAAAATAAACCTGACCGCAGCAAAAGGTTAGCTTTACAAGAGTCCAAGATTTCGGGCCAACATTCGTGTCTGCAGGTGCGGGCACACACGAGCCCATGCAAATTCAGGCCCAAGCCCGAAGATTTGCACCTCCCTGCGCGCGCCTGAGAGAGCATCTTGGCTACACATAGTTACACCTATGAAAAGTGCAACTCTATATAAAGCACAAGTTTGAAAGCTTCTCAACTAATGTGGGACAAGTTTTCCATATTTCTTTCTCTATTTTTTCCGATACCAACAAGCATACTTTGAGCATCAATTTCTCATTCACCCAAGCTCCAATTTGGACACATGATATATTAATTTAATCTACTCATAGAGTAGAATAAGATTATGCCAAGAACTTACACTTTTACAAAGTGGGTCCCACTTTAATTTATGCTCCAAATTGGCTAATGAAAATAGAATTACAACTTTAATTTGGGCTTATTACACATATGAGCTCTCAAGCCCACTTAAGCCTAAATTACCAATTGTCAAATAAATGGCCCATTTTCTAACAATCCCCCACATGAATAGAAATTATAAAAGGAGAGACTACAGATTCTAGACAAGGTGATAGAGTTCAACGAACGAAACCTGTATAGGATAGGTAGGTGTTACCCTGTGAACCTTCCCTCGTGAGATTATATTTACTTTACTGACTGATCAGTAGACACGATGTCTTTGAACTATTCTGTCGTTCATGTTAATGATGATATACTTCACACAGGATCTTTCTTAACATATCCAGTTCTTACGGTTATGTTCATTTTGGCCTTGAACATCTCTACCTGGTTCTGCAAGAGTTTCTAAGGAATTAAGCCCTCATAATTCCCCTTTGAAGCGGCCTTACTTCTCTCTCACATAGGTGATTTCTTATTTAAAAGTAACCCGCATTACTCCGCTCGGTTTCCCTATGCATAAGAATCATTAAAAGCCTTTGCTTTTCCTATTCCTTACGGGCATCACTGTTTTTCATCACAGGAATGGATATGAGGGTAATACCCTCATAAGAGGATAACCCCCACAGGGATCCAACTAAGTCTTTACAATTAGGTTATCCCTTTGAACCTAGATCTTGGGATCTCCAGTCAACTAGGTTGGATTTCCATTGTATAGACTTTTACTTCATGGGCTTTAATCCCATTCCTCTCGATAATTTATCAACTAACTCTCTGTTTAACCCTTTGGTTAGTGGATCCACTAAGTTATCCTTAGACTTCACATAGTCTATAGAAATAACTCCCGTTGAGAGTAGTTGTCTAATGGTATTATGTCTACGACGTATATGTCTAGACTTACCATTATACATGTTACTCTGTGCCCTTCCAATAGTCGATTGACTGTCGCAATGTATAGATATTGGCGGCACAGGCTTAGGCCAATCTGGAATATCTTCTAAGAAATGGCGTAGCCATTCAGCCTCTTCACCACATTTATCTAGAGCTATAAACTCAGATTCCATCGTAGATCGGGCTATAACCTTTTGTTTTGAAGATTTCTATGATACAGTTGCTCCTGCTAGTGTGAACACATATCCACTAGTAGACTTTGAGTATTTTATGTCAGATATCCAGTTTGTATTGCTGTATGCTTCTAAAACTGTAGGATATCTGTTATAGTGTAGTCTGTAGTTACGAGTATATTGTAAGTACTTAAGTACTTTTATAATTCCTTTCCAATGCTCAGCAGTTGGATTACTTGTATATTTACTCAGTCTGCTGACTGTGTAGGTTATATCTGGCCTTGTGCAACTCATCAGGTACATCAGACTACCAATTACTCTAGAGTATTCTACTTGAGAAATACTCTCACCTTTATTCTTATGAAGGTATTGACTCATGTCTATCGGAGTTCTGGACACTCCAGAATCATCTTTGTTGAATTTCTCCAAAATTTTGTCCACATAGTGTGACCGATTAAGTATGAGTCCATCAGACGTCGTTGTAATTTTAATTCCCAAAATTACATCAACTAGGCCCATATCTTTCATGTCAAATTTGGAGTTCAACATATTCTTAGTAGATTTGACCATCTTGTCATTACTACCTACAATGAGCATGTCATTAACATAAAGACACAAAATGACGTAGCCATTTTCAGTGTTTTTGACATACACACATTTGTCACACTCATTGATTTTAAAACCATTAGCAAGCATTACTCTGTCAAACTTTTCATGCCACTACTTTGGTGCTTGCTTCAAGCCATACAGAGACTTGACCAGTTTACAGACTTTCTTTTCTTGTCCAGGAGCAACAAAACCTTCAGGTTGTTCCATATAGATTTTTTCATCTAGATCTCCATTAAGAAAGGCTGTTTTTACATCCATTTGGTGTACTTCAAGATTCCGTAGAGCGGAAATCGCAAATATCATCCTTATGGAATTTATTCTTGTCACAGGAGAATAAGTATCAAAGTAATCTAGGCCTTCTTTTTGCCTATAACCTTTGATAACTAATCTAGCCTTATATTTATCAATTGTTCCATTTGCTTTCATTTTCTTTTTGAAAATCCATTTCGAACTAAATGGCTTGCATCCTAGAGGAAGATCCACTAGTTTCCACGTATGGTTTTGCAAGATAGAATCAATTTCACTCTTAATGGCCTCTTTCCATAAAGGTCCCTCAGTAGAGCTCACAGCTTCTTGGAAGCTTAGAGGTTCACTTTCCAACATGTAAACTAAAAAATCCGGACCAAAAGATTTTTTAGTTCTCGCTCTTTTACTGCGTCTAGGCTCATATTCAACGACTTGTTCTTGGTCCTGACTATCCTCAGTGATGGCCTCATAAGTTCGTTTAGATGAACTAGGTTCTCCCTTGGATTTATATGGAAATTCATGTTCAAAGAACGATGCATTTCTCGATTCTATTATTGTATTCTTATATATGTCTGGGATTTGTGACTCATACACAAGAAACCGATAAGCACTACTATTATGTGCATAACCAATGAAAACGCAATCTACTGTCTTTGGTCCTATTTTCACCTTTTTAGGTGTAGGTACCAATACTTTAGCAAGACATCCCTATACTCGCAAGTATTTGTAGGAAGGCTTTTTACCTTTCCACAATTCATAAGGTGTCTTTTTTTCTTTCTTGTGGGGTAACTTATTTAAAAGGTAATTAGCTGTTAAAACAGCTTCCCCCCACATATTCTGAGGCAACCCAGAACTTAATAACAATGCATTCATCATCTCTTTCAAGGTACGATTTTTCCTCTCAGCAACACCATTTGACTGAGGTGAATAAGGCGGAGTGACCTCATATATTATTGCACAGAATTCACCAAAAGGTGATTCATACTCTCCACCACAGTCACTTCTAATCATCTTAATCTTCTTATTAAGTTGATTTTCAACCTCATTCTTATAGAGAATAAACTTCTCTATTGCTTCGTCCTTGGATTTTAGCAAATACACATAACAATATTTTGTGCTATCATCGACAAAAGTAATAAAATACTTATTGCCTCCCCTTATTTGTATAAATTTTAAGTCACAAATGTCACTGTGAATTAAATCAAGGGGTTCAGTATTTCTTTCAATAGAAAAGATGACCTTGTCAATTTTGCTTCAACACAAGTTTGACACTTATGTTTTATATCAATTTGGAAATCAAGAATATGATTTAAAATATTAATCTACGTACAGTATCATAATTAACATGTCCTAGTCTACCATGCCATAAAGTAGAGGACTCAATCAAATAAGCAGAAGAACTAGCTTTATTGATATTGGGCTTTACAGTCATTACATTAAGTTTAAACATACCCCCACATTCATATCCCTTTCCCACAAAAAGACCATTTTTGGTCAATACAAATTTATCTGACTCAAATACCATGCGGAATCCGTGCTTATTCAGAAGTGAATCAGATACAAGGTTCTTACGGATATCCGGTACGTACATCACGTTGTTCAGAGCCAGTTCCTTCCCAGAGATCATCTTTAGCACCACTTTGCCCAGACCTTGTACTTCAGATGTGGTAGAATTACCCATGAAGAGCTTCTCCCCATTCTCTACTGGTTCAAAGGTTATGAAGAGGCCCTTGTCAGAACAAACATGTCTTGAAGCTCCAGTGTCAATCCACCATTCTCTTGGATTGGACCCAACAAGGTTGAATTCAGAAACAACTACAGACAGACTTATGTCTTCTACATCTTTTGTGATGCCATCCACCACATTGGCTTCATTCTTCTTCTTCTTTGGAAGTCACAATCTGAAGCCCTGTGACCCATCTTGTCACGGTTAAAGCATTTTTCTTGAAATTTTTGCTTCTTGCCCACTCCACCTTTAGGTCATAGCTTGGACCCTTTCTTTGGCTTGTTCTTCTTAGCCTTGGAGCTTTGATCATGCTCCACAACATTTGCCTTTGCCCCAGACGTACTAGACGAGGCTCCTGTCTTTTCAGCACGTCTGTTATCTACTTCAATGCGGAGCCTAATAACAAGGTCTTCATGGCTCATGGCCTTTCGCTTGTGCTTTAGGTAGCTCTTGAAATCCTTCCATGAAGGGGGTAGCTTTTCAATAATAGTAGCTACTTGGAAGGGTTCACACAGTGCCATCCCCTCTGTCTAAATCTCATGGAGAATCAACTGAAACTCCTGAACTTGACTGATTGCAGTTTTAGAGTCGACCATTTTATAATTGAGGAAGCATCCCACCACAAATTTCTTGTAACCAGCATCCTCAGTTGTATATTTATGGTCTAGCGACTCCCACAGCTCCTTTGCCGTTTTCTTATTACGATATACACTATATAATGAATCGGTCAAATCATTCATTATATAGTTCCGGCATAGGTAGTCAGATTGTTTCCAAGCATCCACCGCAGCAAGAACTTGGAAATCTTGCTCCTCTTCTCAGACATTTGGAGCTTCTTCAGTCAAGAACCTTGCAAGGTTCAATGTGGTCAGATAAAACAGCATTTTTTGCTGCCACATTTTGAAGTTCAACCTATTGAACTTCTCAGGCTTCTCTCCATGGTGCGCTGTTAGTACCATTGGAGTCACAAGAGGGTTTGGCACTCGTGCCACAGCAGGGACTGGTACTGCCATTGCAGATGCCACAGCAGGCTGTTGAGAACTAGCCATATTCTCGGCATTGACAACATCAGCATTGTTGTTCGTCATCTCTGAAATTAATCAATCAAAGATTATTAATTTCAGTACAAATTAGTTTCTAGGAAAGGCCGGAGGATTCACAAACAGGTCCCACTTAAAATCCCGCCTCCTAGACAGAATTTCAAAGAAACTCCCAGGAAAGAGGTGGAGGGGTCACAGTTGCTTCCTCTTCAAACCCGGTCTCCTTAGACAGAATACAATATCTCCTCCACAAGAATTCCACGCCAAGAGTGATAGTAATAACAAAGCAGGAGAGCAATATATATATTCAAACAACTTGAATTCTATATATTGCAAATATGAGTATAAAGAATTTAACAAATAAATTCTAACATGCAACCTAGCATAAAGAATTTAATAAAATAAATTCTAACATGCAATCTAATAAAAACCTTATATAAAGCTACGATTCAGTTTTAAGATTGTAAGAAACAACTGCATGCAATATATAAGGTTACAAACATTTATAATAAACTTTTCAATAAATAATGTTACCAAAATTATTATGCTCCAACCTTAAGCAGAACTTCGGCAGTACTTCCAAATAAGTATTCCTGCAAAACAAATGATTGTTAATGATCGAGGCCTGTGTACCACACAATGTCCTTAAAACTGATTCACCCCTTCCGGTAGAATGCTTGAGGAATTGCAAGCGTCAGTTTCCCAGGATACAACGACTAGAGTAGCAAGTGAAGCACCAACACTTCCACTCTACAAACTGGATTGTTATGAACTCTAACACTCTAAAAGATCTAGCTACGAAATTTCTAAATTCTCTAAGAACTATAGCTAGAAAACTCAAAAACTTCAAGAACACTTTGAACTAGAGGCTTTAGAGAGAAAGAAGGAGAGAATGAGAGAGGAAGATCCTGTTTTTCGTTTTTGGTGTAAAGAATGAGGAGGAGGAGGTCTGCTTATATAGCTGGTGAAAAGAGAGGTTACAAAAACCAGCTCTAATGCTCCATAATGCCAATAACTTGGTTGTTACACTTGCTGCCCAAAACTGAATGTTTTAGCATTAATGCTTGGCTGTTACTCGAATTGATTAAAATGGCAGTTTCTGAGCCAAAAACCGTTCTTCTAGAAGCAGCAAAATGAAAAAAAATAGAGAAAAATAAACCTGGCCGCAGCAAAAGGTTAGCTTTACAAGAGTCCAAGATTTTGGGCCGACATTCGTGTCCGCAGGTGCGGGCATACACGAGCCCATGCAAATTCAGGGCCAAGCCCGAAGATTTGCACCCCCCTGTGCGCATCTGAGAAAGCATCTTGGCTACACATAGTTACACCTATGAAAAGTGCAACTCTATATAAAGCACAAGTTTGAAAGCTTCCCAACCAATGTGGGACAAGCTTTCCATATTTCTTCCTCTATTTTTCCAATACCAACAAGCATACTTTGAGCATCAATTTCTTATTCACCTAAGCTCCAATTTGGACACATGATATATCAATTTAATCTACTCATAGAGTAGAATAAGATTATGCCAAGACCTTACACTTTTACAAAGTGGGTCCCACTTTAATTTATGCTCTAAATTGGCTAATGAAAATAGAATTACAACTTTAATTTGGGCTTATTACCCATATGAGCTCTCAAGCCCACTTAAGCCCAAATTACCAATTGTCAAATAAATGGCCCATTTTCTAACAATGCGAAATTCTTCAGCCTAGTTTTCTTCGAATGATAAACGTGCTCAGTATGTACTTAAAGAAATCCCTTAAATTTCGCAAGGAATTTACTTGTCTAGGTATTTGTCTATGCAATCTTAAGGTCCCTAAGTCACCACAACGTCCTTTAAGCCTATATTCGATATATAGGCCCGGACAACCATGACATATTTGAGAAAAGGACATTGGTGGGACTAATTTGGGCCTAAATGGCTTTTTTTGTGTATTATTTTTTTAAAAATGACATTTTTAGGAATGTCAAAGACGTATTGACTTATAGTTAAGAGCTTCTTAATTATGAAAATTCATGGTTTTTTCATGGTCAAGAAGTCCTCTATACATAAAAATGTCATTTAAAAAAAAATGATTTTCATAGTCAAGAAGTCATCGACATATAAAAAAAAATGTCATTTTAGAAAAATGCACAAAAAAATCAATTTGGTCCAAGTTAGTACTGTCCATGTCATATTCTCCATTACAGGCTTACGGCCGACCAAAGTTGGATTTCAGGCATGGGTGGGGGAAGAAGAAATGAGTTCATGCCACAACGATCCATATGGTAGGGCAGTTTTGTTGATGATCAGTTCCTCTTGAGAATGAAGAAGAGAGATTGTTTTTGAACAGGAAAATTCGGTCATGTAGATCTCTAGTTTGCCGGAATTCATTTGATTGTTCTATATGGTTAGATTATAGGCATAGTGGGGATTAGGACAAAAATATGACTTCGAGCAAGATGATAAAATGGTGAACAATTTAATATATAATATAACTTGGACAGGTCATGTGTATTCGGATGGAGAGCAAGTAAATAACTTTGAGGAATTTATTGGACAAGACCATGTTGGTGCATGAAGAGGTCAAATCAATATGGCTTTGAGGATTAGGAATCAAGGCATAGGATTGTGATTAATATGGCATATAATGATCGATTGGCTTTGGTAAAAGACTTGAACGAGAGAGATTTGGAGAGAGAATGAGTGGAGGTTCGTTTGGAATTTTAAGAGTAAAATGGCAGCATAATGTTTAAAAAAAAAAAAAAAAAAAGCTTGTAGAGTAAATATATGGTAGCGTATTATTAATGCAAGAATGAGTTTTGTTGTTCTATTATTACAAGGGGCAATGCTTTGTATTTATAGGCATTCAATGGAGATGCTAACAGGCTTTAACGAGGCTTGGAGCCTCAATGTTAGTGAGCTAAATACCAGTTTTAAAAAGGTTATGGAACTAGGGAAAAAAAAAAGTCTTATTTAAAGTCATATAGCTTAAAGATTCCTCAAGAACATATGATACCTGGCCAACGAGGTGTCATACCTTAATTTGGTGATGGTGTGCTGTTGGTTGAAGAAGTTGATAGCACCTCATGCTATGTAATTTTATGAAAAAAAGTGACCTTCCAATCCAAGATTGGCCTGTGACCCCATAGATGTAAGTCTTTCAAGTAAATCGGATGTTGGAGATGAAGAATTGTCCTTCCAATCGGAGTTCACCACTTGTAGATTTTTGGAAATATAGCTTGAAACTCTAGTAGAGCACCAAACGATATGTCGTTTTGTGCTAGAGTTCTCATGTGACGAGGTAGCACAAACTTGATAGGACCATGCGGGATTTGGAAAAGGGACCTTGGCAAAAGAGCCTCTTTTATAGGGCCTATTTAAACTAGTCTACATTTTTATTGTTGCTTAACTAGTCTTTTGTAGAATTTTGACTCACAACTTTATTATGGGAACTACCCGGACTAGAATGTCATTAAAACATTAATCCTATTTTTTTTTTCCTTTTTCTGAAAACATTAATCCTCTTATTTGCCTTAGCTAACCTTTTTTTAATATAATTATATATAATTTTCTCCGCGTGCCAAAAACGGTTTCCCACTTTAAATAAAAAAGAAAAATATTTTTCCGCCTTTTTCTCTCTTCCTTCTCCTTTTTTTTCCTATTAGATCTTCTCGTAAAATGCTGACGTACGTTTTGTCATATCTTCCTCTGGCGTTTTTCCATTTTCTAATGAAGCCATTGAAGTCTTATTTTCCATATTCGATTGTTTACAAGTGATGAATGTGTATTTTACTCACAAATTAAGAATTCTCCAAGTTCAAATAATTGTAAGTTCTCAAGCATTTGTATTGTTTTAATATTATTTTGTGTTTTTATTGTAGAATATAAGAAATTGAAGCTTAGTTATATTTGGCACCAAAAAGGAGAAGTTTATGAAGCCGTTAATAGCCGAAACAAGGTCGGAGCATCAAAGAGAGCTAAAAAACTTAACTGGACTAGCAGCTAGGTGCCGCGGTGCCCAAAAATAGGCACTGTGGTGCCTCAGCTCCAGAGCACTGGTGCCCGGGTGCCCAAAAAGTGGCATTGCGGTGCCTTAGCACTAGAGACACTGGCATTGCGGTGCCAATTTATTTTTCAGCGCGCACACAAGCCGCATTTTCTCTAGTTTGCAGCCATGTATTCACTCGTTTTTGGCCAACTTTAAGGAACATTTTTGGTCCTTGATCTGACACCAATAGATGGTTAGATTTCTTCCTTTCTTAGGTCATCTTAGTATCCTCTAAATACACACTTTAGCCTCTATTTTAAAGTGTAGAGAGTTGGAAGAGGAGGTATATCTTTGAGAGCTAAAAATCCTAGAGAGAGAGAGAGCTTTGGAGCAGAAATTTGGAGAGGATGCTTGAAAAATTGAAAGCTTGAAGTTTTACCTCTATAAAAGAGTTTTCTCTTCCTCTTTCTCACCCTAATCTCATTTGAATTTTGTATTGGGCATATTATATAATTTGTTTGGAATTACGAAATTCTTTATGAGATTAGCCATAAATTCTACTATACTTGGATTAAGTCTCTATCTTAGGATTTGATGTACCCTTTTTATACTTTGTGTTCGGGATCAGACATCGTGTTTTGATTCATTAACGAGACCTATGATTAATTAAAGGAAAGTAGAGAATAACTGGGATTATAGTTAGATTACAAAGAATACACATGTGTAAGAGCTATCACAACACTGTCTACATTTCGAAGTCCTGATGGGCAGTCAATATAAAAAACGACACTTCTCGTAACGTCCTTGCCATGTTAGCGGTTGCAGAGAAAACGTACTTACAATATAATACTAATAAAAATAGCGTAATAATAACGTAAGTATTATCACAACGTTGACACTACGTATCGAAGTCCTGATAGGCGGTCGCAATAAAAACGACTCTTCCCACGGTATCCTTGCACATAGGCAGTTGTAGGGATAATTGGCTTATGGATCGACAATAATATAATGATGTAGTCATAATAAAAGAATCTAGTTAACGGAGGCGAATAAATTGACCATAATATCAACTAAAGGTTAGATACATAAAATAAAGGGGCTGGAGATAATAATAATAACAACAATAACAATAACAGAAATAAGTGAGGGATTATGAGAGAATACAAAATCCCGAACTTATGCCACAAGTCAAGCATGGACTTCAAAAAGAGTATCTCAGAGCCCACAAATCACTGAAGTGTGAGGGTTAGAAGCTACATGCAAGGAAACTTGTAAAACAAATTAATAGAAAAGGTAACATAAAAGTAATTGGATAATAGAAAATGGTATAAAAATAATCGACTGGTAATTATGAAATAGAAAGTGATATAAAATAATTATTGGGCCTAAGATATGCGAATAAATAAGCTGGGGCTTAGGAAAAAGACATGCAAAAATATTTAGGCCTATATAAGTATTTAGGAAAATATCAATACTATAAAAACTTGTTGATCAAGTTTTACACATGCATAGACATACTAAAATAGGCACGTATATATATACATATATTTATAGATGTATAAAGATGAGACTAGGAGCTAATTATAGGTAAACTAAGAGCTAGGCACATATAAATAAGATACAATAAGATGCATGCAAACATACATATATGAAAAAGGGATTAGGACTTATCTATGAGTTGGTCATTAACCAAAGACCAAGGAGAGTATGATGAAGACGTGGTAACAAGTGACGTTGGGCCAAGGCTTGAGCGAAATATGATGATGAACCGGCCACAAGTTGATAATATATGAGACTAACAAAATAAATACATGTAAAGATAAGAAAGTGACAGAGTGGACATGGAGGGAGTTACGGTGGTGGATTAGAGCAAAAGGAGATGGTGGTAATGTTAGTGAATAAAGCAAAGGAAATGATAGTGATGGCTTTGATGCATGAACGAAAGAGAAAGAGAGAGAGATGGAGAGAGATCGGTTGAAAGCAAATAAAAGAGAGATAGAATTATGGGTAATGTATGCTTATTAGGTTCTAAATGAGGGCATTACCCCTCTATTTATAGGCAAAGAATGCCTTATACAACAAGAGGACTTCTACTGCAAGGGAATGAGGTGCCAAGTACTTACTAGCTAGTTTATCTTGGTGGAAAAGAGGATTAGGTGTCAAGCTCTTGTTAACTTAAACTAGCTTAATGTAGAAGAACTTAGGCAACAAGTACTTGTAGCTACAAAATCTTGGTCACAAGTTAGAGGCTTCTAGAGATTTCTAGAGTTGTCTAGCACCCTTAGGCAGCTTGTGCACAAGCTACACGTAGCTTGCATGAAGGGCTAAATGGTATGTAGTTTGCTCACACGACATGTAGCTCGGCTTCGAATAGAGGAGCTTAAAAAACGACAAGCAGTCCAAGCCTAACGGTATGTCGTTTCCCTAGGTCACTGTCGTTTCTCTTGTGCTACTTGTAGTTTGAGTAAGCAAGCTTAGGTCTTGTTAATCCTATGCTTAATTAGCACAATATCATGCTTAAGGGTTAATTCCAAAAATTGAAAAAACCCCAAGACACTTTGTTTTACATATTTTGTTAATTGTTGGCTTTTTTTCCATTGTCAATTCATTTATGTTTCTCCTTACTTATTGCTTCTAATTTATGTGGTCAATAAATTAGTTGAACTTAGGTTGTGATTTTGATACTTGAGAGAGTTTGATTTCATAAACTGGAATTGAGAAACACAGTTTAGGTTGTTGTGAGACCGAGAGGAGATTAACACCTAGATAATTAAATTAGGAAGTTCTTAAGGGTTAAAACTTAATAAGTGCTTAGAGAACCGGGTTAGATAGAGATATCAACTTGGGTACTTAGATATATTGTCTCATTCGGCACTGGAGAGAGGGAATGAGATTAGATCCCTTGATTAGTGAATTGAATGGAATTAGGCTAGTAATTGCTAAATCTGACGAATTTAAGAGTAATTAGGGGAAATCATATCCTTAGTACATTAGTGCACAGTAATTTCCATATTTTATTTAGCTTTATTCTTTTCATCTTTATATTTATTCATTTTATTTTAAATTCATTTAGTTTTGATGCCTATATAAAATTAGGTTATGATAATTTTTGTACTTAACAACTAATCTAAAATCCAATCTCTGTGGATCAACCATTCTTGCCACTATACTAGCTAATTCTAGGTTTTACTAGACTTTCTAGGTTAGTTAATAGGAGGTAATTATAAATGTTAATTTAGTATTGGGTATTTATTTCCAATGACTAAACATTTTTCCATTACAACAAGATTTTTTTTCCCTAATCAAGTAAGTAACTAAAACTTATCCTTCAAATAATTTAGATAATTTTCGTTATTCATTGAAAAGGAATAAGTTATACTTTTAAGTAATATTTGAATTTTTAGTACAAATATAAATATTTTGTCGCGTACTTAACCTCGTAAAAGCGGAATGTACTGGAAAAATTTAAACTTTCTATTTAGTTCTGAAAAACACTTTCGTGATACACCCATTTTTTGCATTACAGAAATATTTACAACCTGTACAATACAAAACTTCATTTTACTTCTTTTGAAAACTCCCACAGGGTCAACTATATACGTATACATATCAAAAATACTTATAAGTTTTTGGGATGTCTTTCTTCTTCAAAACTGGCATATGAACCGCATTGGAGTGGATCAGCTTAACCAACCTCATCTGGCACCCTAATCATCTGTATCACAAGAACTAAATGAGCAATAGCCCAGTAAATGGAAATCCATGCATGCTTATGAACGTTTTTCACTTGAAAGTCATTTAGTCTTTGTACCCTTAATTGCCTTGGAAAACATTAACATTTCAATCATGTTTGGACCCCCTCCTTGATATAGTTCCTAACTCAGTGACATAGCAGGCATCCTCTTAATAAATAATATAATATTTGATGCGTACCCTGTCTTGGAATTACCCTCAAGGGATTTGACCTCCCTCTTTTGAGGCTTACCCTGTCTTGGAATTACCCTCAAGGGATTTGACCTCCCTCTTGTTTTGCTTACCCTGTCTTGGAATTACCCTCAAGGGATTTGACCACCTCTACCTACTAAGTCAGCAAGCTAAGAACCATACCCCTCTTTAAAATAAACAACATCTAGGGTACAGACTCTTTATTCAAATCATTGCTTGTAAATCATTATTTTGTGCACGAAAATATATTGAAAACATAACATGCCTTGTGAAAATGCGATGAACAGTTATCAGACATATATCAAACTCAATGCCATACATA
>JXTC01000968.1:23786-38374 GCA_002914845.1 Trema orientale | reverse complement strand
GCTTCCAGGTTTTATCTAAACCAAGATACATGAATTGATTTATGTTAGATCAACGATCCTGTTTATTTTGTTTTGTAAAATTTCAAGAAAATTTTAAAATACCTATTCCCCTGCGTTCTTGATTTGTTTGCAAAACTGCGAAAATCGTTTTCGGTAAAACCGTTTTTTCAGAAATTTAGTTTTCGGAATTTCCAGCAATTTCATGCTCACCCCATTACTTTCCTTCTCAGGTGGTACCCAGGGTAACTTCGGAAGCTCAGGAGCTGATTAGTAAGAAGCTACTTATCTGTTGACTAGTTAGTAAGTGTGTAAGATTGTACTGTTTATTTTCTTGATTTGTATTAAAATTTAAGGGCCAGTTTCACGGACTTAGTCTGTATAACTTTTATGTTGGATTGTGAGATTACTGATAATGATGCTTGGTTTATTTTTATAAATTTTTTTAATAATCTATGTCTAATGATGATTACAAAACTGTGGAAATTTTACTAATAAAATTATTTTATAAAATTTTCAAAAATAACTTTTAAATTTCTATTTGTGAATTTCTCTTTCTACTATTGGCTCAGGGTCCGAGTAGTAATAGAAAATTGTACTATCAGAGCGGATATTTATCTGCTTAGGATGTGACACCGTCGGATTAGATTGTAATTAGTTTTCAAAACAAAAAAGATATGAAATTAGTATCATTGTCTCACTAACACTTTAGCATATTTATACAGACTAGTAAAATGTCTCCACGAAGAAGAGTAACGAGGCAAGAGCCAAGAACTGATACTCCTCCACTATAATAAGAAATTTTCGACCCTCTTGCGGATCTTTACGAGGCTTTGCAGGAAATACCAGGGTTAAGAGCTCAACGAGACCCTGAGGCTCGACGGGCTAGCTTTTTCAAGGACTATATTAAGCTGAGTCCACCTGCCTTTGATGGTAAACCGAACCCCACTGTAGCTGAGAAATGGCTCAGAGAAATTAAAAAGATTTTTGCAACCATTGGGACAACTGCTGAGTTCCAAGTGGTCTTTGCTACATATAAACTATTAGATGGAGCAATTAATTGGTGAGAAATTGTCAAGCTGTCATGACAGGAGACCAGTATCACATGGGGATATTTTTGAGGGATTATTCAGAGATTAGCATGCTAATGCTAGTCATGGAGTTGCTATGATTAGAGAATACGAATGACTGAAGCAATGTGATATGACTGTGAACGAGTACTACATCCGATTCATGGAATTGGCAGAATACGCATATGCACTAGGGACAGACCCTACTCTTTCGGTTGTCAAATTTACGGAATCTCTGAGGCCAACCATCCTAGAAAAGATCATAACTCAACACTTTGACTTTAGGCACACCAATGGGGGGAATAACTGATGTCTCTACTGTGTGTCGTGATTGTCTAATCTTGATTAACAACAAAGAACTATTAGCTGATTTGATTGTATTGTCTTTGCAATAATTTGACGTGATTCTTGATATAGATTAGTTATCTAAATATCGAACTACACTTGATTGTTTCAAAAAGAGAGTTACTCTTTTTCTTGATGCTTGACCCATTATTCACCAAAATTCAAAAAAGTGCACTTTATTTTCTTTAATTAGGAAAGAAATTTTTATTTGCTACAATGCTTTGAAATCTAATTAGGAGTTTGTTTTTAGATATTCTTGCTAAATGTTTGATTAAAAAGAAAGAGAGGGTATACATGGAACAGAAATAATTGTCATCATGGTGGTGTTAGGCAGAACCCATATTTAATTTTAGAGGATTCCACAAGCTAGCTGATGGAGTTTCAAAGACTTAACTGCTTCTCCAACTAATACCTCGACTACTACAGGAGGTGTTTCTGAGTTCCAATGGTGTCTCCTAATCAAAGGCGTCTAAAATTGAATGAATTGTTGTTGCTTCCATGCCGAATGCTAGTTATATTGGTGTTGGGGCTATTATTAGAGATTCCTCTGGCTTGATTAAAGTAGCTCTCTCTTCATGTGAAAGATTTTTTCAGTCCTTTTCTAGCAGAATGTTTTGCTAGTAGGGAGATATTACGGTTTATTGTGGAGAATAACCTTCCTCTCAATTTCGTTGAAAGTGACTCCACGAAACTGCTATCCACTCTCAAACTGTTTCACTCTTGAAAGTCCTATCGTACGGGATATCTTTGCTAGAAAGACAAAGAAAAATTGCAATTGTTGGTATTTTTAAAATTTTAATTTTTATCGAAAATTCTACCAATAGTTTTTCAAAGAATCAACGCAGCAGAAAAATAACCAGCAGTGTTTATTTCTCATAATAATATATTAGAAATATGTTTAGAATTCATACTTCTTTCAGATCTGAGACGACCATGAGAATAACTCCAAACCCAAAGGATCTTCTAGTTTATCCTTGTGTATAGTCACACAAGAGTGTGGTCTCTATATTCGACACAAGAAAATATCTAGTCAGATACCACACTTGATTCACAAAGAAATCTAAGAACAGAAGAAGAACTATTCGCTTATCTTTTGTGAATTCTCTCTTTGGAAAAACTGACAAAATATTGTAATGAGTACTATCACTTATGAAATAGGAGTCTCAGGACTCCTATTTGTAAATAATAGGAAGGAGGACCCCTAGAAGGAAACCCTAGAATCTCACACGTCATTGTGCTGTAGGCGTGTGGGGCTCCTTCCTTAGTGGCCAAGTTTGGCCTAAATCAGGTTATTTTCTTTCCGAGAATATCCTATTATCTGATTTCACAAATTGCAATATTTAACTATCATGTATTTCCTTTCATATTCAGCAATTAATCAAACATCAGTTAATCAATTTTTCTTTGATTTGCTAATATTCAATTAACTATAACTAGAATGTCTATCTAATTATGTCTATATTTATTAAACCAAATCAATGAAAGGAATCTCAATCATTCTTTTTCTGGAAACTAACGTATTCCAAAGAATAATATCCTTAGTGTACACTCTTACCGGTTTTATTTAGGAGTTACTAAAAACTGAAATAAGCCCACTATGCTCCATGCTAGGGCCAATAATTGGGCCAGGCCACACCTACTATGTAATTCAACCTAATTATGTCCAATTACCATTTTAATTGGTCCAACTCAGTAACGGTGTGACCATTGACACAAGCTAGTCCAGAGATCTTATGGGACATGCGCAATTGGCTCCTAAATAATTTATAGGCCTGTTAATTATTTAATTCAGGTTCATTCTACTAAAAGACTGAAATTGCACTCCAACTGTCAATTTGTATAATATCATAAAAACATAACAATATATTTCTTGGTTCTTACTAATTTCTTTAATGATTATCAGTCAATATTTCGAACAAATAGTGTTGACATGCTTAGGCCTAAGACTTATGATCAAGTACCAAAATCTATCAAGAGATGTTACTTAACCAAATTCTATTTGTTAACTATAACCCTATATTTCAACAAATATATTTTACCAAACAACAGAGAATATTGATCTCGATTAATTTCACTCATTTGCTATTCAAATAAAGCCATACTTGTGAATATATAATCACAACTAACTCAAGATTTAGAGTAAAGCTAATCACTACCTATGAAATTCTTTCCTATAGATATTGTCTATAGAATTTCATTTATTATCCAATTCCATGTAAATCCCATTACACCAGTTGACTTAAGTTGACCAAGACAAGTCAAACTATATATTCAAAAGTCATTTACAGTATAAATAAACTGCCTAAGCTTATTTTTATTGCTACAAACTACTATTAATTAATTGTAAATAACTTATATCTATGTTTTCTGTGAATCTACATTGTAATCACATAGATACATACTAATATTATTAAATGGATCTTTATTCAGATAATATTATATACAAATTATTTAACTGAATAATACTTTTATTTCATTAACACGAAAATGTTTAAATAAAAATAACTACGTTTATTGAGTTTCTCCCACTAATTCCAAGAATCTTAAGTTTGCTAGATAAATTTAGTAATGTTAGTTATATATTGTCATGTTCCTTGTATTGGAAATGCTGTAGCTCATAACTTAACTCGTCGTATTTTCGCTTCATTTTCATACGACATTTGGGTTGATATTATCCCAAATCATGTTTCTAATTTTGTACTCATCGATTCCAATTAATAAACGTACACAATCTCCCATTTGAAAAATTACTTTTCTGTAAATGTAAGTGGATTGTCTCAAATTGATTCACTCACATTTTTCTGAATTAATCTTTTTTTTTTAGGTACCCTAGACGTCCCAAGAAGTTCCACATGCAGCTCTTATGGTGACCTTTGATCTTCTGTTCAACTAGTTATCGTCTACAATTTCATCAGGGACAATTTTACCAATAACTCTCTCAATGTCTCTCATATCTCTAACCATGATCAATTCGCGGATATTTTGATAAAACCGACGACTGATCAAGATACGATTATCATTACTTAGAGCCAAGATTTGGTTTCTCTAATGGGCTGGACATGTAAAGAAAATCAAAGCATCACCAAATTCTCAATCAGCCTATAATCTCCCACTATCTCTACGGTCGTAATTAATCCGTTCTCTGATGTTGCATTTTATTCGTAATTATTAATTGAAAATTAATGTAAAAACCTGATTCATTTAAGGATAAAAGTGTAATTTCAAAGCCAATGGCAGTTTGGTAAATAAGAATTTTTAAATTATTTTATTCAAAATATCTGGAATATTAAATTCATATCTACAATTTTGGTAATTGCCTTTTAAATACTAGAATTCTTCATCTTTTCAACTAAAGCCCCCGAGAGACAGAGAAAGAGCCAAAGCTCTGTTCTTCCACACCACTAGCACATCGTGCCCCTCTGCTATCCACACACTGGCGCGCATCGACTAGAAGCCGCTGATGATCTCACACCTACTGTCGCCATTGAGTTTTGCTGTTGGACGCCGGAAAATGAAGGACCCAAGATTTTGCCACTGAATTGGATTTTTGGCCGCCGGAGCTCCGTTGGACGTCGTCTTGCCTCCCTGCTGGTATAGTTGGATTTGTCTCGTCGTCACCGTCGTTTCTCGACCAATCTCGGCCATCATTTCACCGCGGGTAAGAATTTCACCATTTTGGCCGTTTTTCCAATATTTCCTAAAAGTGATATTTTTATAATTATTTTGTTAGGTAATTATTTTACCTGAGATAATTATATGAGGTGAAAGAGAGGTTAAAATGATGAATAAGTACGGTTGTTAGGCATTAAAACGGTATTCAGAAGTATATTAATTTTTGAATCGAAAAAGTAGACATTTTTCTAAAAGTGGTATTTTTGTAATTTTCAGATTTTAAAGCCCACTCAAGGCTTGGGACCTCGAAACTGAATTCCGACTTCAAATTTGGACTCAGTGAGGTCAAAAGACGAATTTTGATATAAAATATCATTATGTTTCGAAGTAGCATAAAAATCGAGGGACATGGCTCATGAATAGTGCCTTTTTTCGTGCCATAGATCGGATCCTACCCTGGGACCTATTTTTGACAAAATATAAGTCTAACCTAGCATTTTTGGTACTCTGAATTTAATGGTGACCTCTATTTCTCGATCTGAGACTTCATTGGAGAAGTTACTTTTTCAAGTAAGCTTATTGGGATCCCGAAATAACCGTTCAAATACCCAAGTGACCAACGAGAGATTTTGCGAGCATTGATATTGCTACCATATTGAGGTAGGGGTTCGATTACCTAATTTTATATCTGTTTTGATTTATAATTGTATTAAAACATATTTATGAAATATCGTGATTTTACGATAGTTTGACAAAATGTTGAAACGTGTTGGATTATACTGGGATTGAACAGTGTAGATTTTTATGAATATTTTTAAATTGTGATTATAGGTTAAAATAGTGCTGTGCTATCCATGTTACAGTAAATCCCAGAATACTACCAAGTGAGATTTTAAAGTATGATTTGATTCTTGGATACATGATTATTGTGAATTGTTACATGTTGTACATACCATAGGATCACACACTTGAGTTCCATTATTGCATCATGGTAGTTTAGATCACTGGCGAGTTGTTGTAGTATTAGGTGAGAGACCTAGGCCCATGTACAGGTTTTTGTTGACACGACTCTAGGCAGTAGCAGGATGACTCTACTACAGACGTATTACAGGACCATGATGGGAGGATGAGAGCTCACTTTTATATTTTGTTGATGTATGATATATACAATGATGTGGATTTGATTTTGATTTTGAGTATGTGATTATTCTGGATTTCAATTATTTATAAACTTGATTTATAAATGAATTTGTAAGGTACTAACCATGTAGGTTTGAGAAATTGCATCCATTCAAAAAGGTAATTGAATTCCTACTGAGCATGTGAATACTGACCCCTTCTTTTTTCACTCTCAGGTAGTGTTCAATGTGACTTTGGGAATTTAGGAGCAGAGTAGTGAGGAGCATGTTACCGAATTCGATAATTGGTAACTATGTAAAATATTATTGTTTAATTATCTTGGCTTGTAATGATATTTATAGGTCCATATCACGGACTCAGTCTGTATAACTTTTATGTCCAGATTGTGAGATTATTGATGATGATGTTTGATTTTGTTTTATAATTTTTTTTAACAATTTACGTCTAATGGTGATCACAAAACTGTGAGAATTTTACTCTTAAAACTGTTTTTATAAATTTTTCAAATACAATTATTGAATTTCCACTTGTGAAATTTCCTTTCTGCTACTGGTCCTGGGTTCGCATCGAAAATTTTGGTCAGGAAATATAAAACAATCACATTGTTTCTTATGCAGTTCGAGCTTACTTATATTTTATATGCATATGTATCGATTTGTATGGACATCTCTAGATTCTTAACTTGCGAAATTGTTTTCTTATGTTGCCCTAAGTAAAAAATATATTTATATATATATAAACATACACACACATGCACAGATTATTTGTTTGGGAAATTTTCAATCTTTTAATGTTTTTCTTTGTCAAGTACTCTTTGTACGGTTGCGTAGTTGTTGGGATAGTTTTGGGAGACTTTCCTTGAAGTTGAGATATTCTCTTGTAACTTTAGCAAATAAGCTAAGAAATAAGAAGAGTATGAAAAGAACTACATTAACGTAAAGTATAATAAAGAATTAAAACTTTATGATCACAAGCAGTCCTGTACAGGTTTTTGCTAAAGTACACTATGGAAATATTGATCAATAAACATCAGAGGTAGTGTCAAAATAAAACCCCAGTACCATTTTTGAGAGAGCACAGCTTTTAGACTATTTGATCCACTACAGACAAGCTTGTTATCATGATAGGAGCAAAACGTCTGGTTCCTACATTTGACACCATAAAATGTTGTCAGAATTCAAACTTCCTTGTATACGGAAAATATATATGAATTTGAGAATTACTCTTCAAATAATTTTTGCCATATTTTAACGCCAATTAACGTGTCACCTTTTATTTTTTGAAGGGTTTTTGGCATGGTTAGTCCCTGAATTTTTCGATGGTTTGCAATGTATCTCCTGAACTTTTTTTTTTGATAATTAGGACCCTGAATTTAGAATTTTTAACATGATTAGCCCCTGAATTTTTCGTAGATTTGCAATGTATCCCCTGAACTTTTTTTTTTGGGCAATTAGGACCCTGAATTTAGGGTTTTTGGCATGATTAGTCCCTGAATTTTTCGCTGATTTGCAATATATCCTTTGAGTTATATGTAAATTTTTAAACAATTAAAAAATAAATTACAAATCAACGAAAAATTCAGGGGCTAATCATGCCAAAAACTCTAAATTCAGGGTCCTAATTGCCAAAAATAAAAGTTCAGGGGATATATTGCCAAAAATTCTAAATTTAGAGTCCTAATTGCCAAAAAAAAAAGTTCAGGGATACATTGCAAATCATCGAAAAATTCAGGGACTAATTATGCCAAAAACCCTTTTTTTAATTAATGATCAAAATATGTCTTTAAGGACGGTTCTCTTGTCACCTGTTTTTTCTCTTCACACTTGATGATAAATTAATAAATATTTTTTTACAAAAATATTCTTATGTAAAATTGCATAAATATTATCTTATTTCTTACTGCACCCGTAAACATATTTGACAAAGCATTTAGCTTATCAAATCAAATCTGCAGACTCTTATATATCCTGATTAGATTCTTATAACTATATATGAACAAATTGCAATTAACAATAACTTTGAAGAGACAAAATATTCTTTATCTTTCTTATTTCTAGTAAAGATTTTAATATTTTGATCTAGGATTTAAGATGATAAGTCAATTAAGAACCCCAAATTGAAATTGAAGAATTCCATCTACATTAATATGTAAGAGAAAGGAAAAAAGTTAAAAAAGAAGGATATTTAAATCCAAGTCCCAAACCTTAATTATAATAACGTACTATCGTGGCCAATTTTCGTAAGCAGACAGGGAAAAAAAGGAAAAAGAAATAATAGTTTTTAGTTTTTTCAATTCTTAGAAGGGGGAATTTTCTTAAAAGTTGAAAAAGATTGAAAAAGACTTCAAACTAGTACGAGTTCTTCAAAAGTTAATTGGAGGATAAAGAAAATAATTTTTTTTTTTTGAAATATATTTGACAGTGTGAAAAGATAGAAAATTTTAAAAATTTCAATTTTAGTGAGAATTTTTCTAGAAACAGTGGTGATAAAAAAATAGGTGGCAATAGATGTATCAATATATATATTAAGTTATGATATAATGATGCAACAACTAAAAAAATAATTATTGGATTGGAAATATTATATATATATATATATATATATATATATATATATATATATATAAATCTGATATTATTTTGTAAGATGACCAAATCTTTTTTATTATTATTATTTTTCTTTTGCACCTAAATACTTGTTCATTTAAGTTTACTTTTCTTTCGAAGCAAGTATAATGATATGGTTATTTAAATCTCTTTTGCAGCTCTCTGAAATATAAACAAAACTCTCCTGCAATTCCCTAAGAAAATAATCAAATCTCTTACGCAATCCTTTGTCAAATAGAAAAACACAGTAGGAAATTGTAAAAGCCAAGTTTGAGAGCCAAATGAAAAATAAAAAAGAAGGCTATTTTATATAGAGCGGAGATGTATATGTGTTAGAGGAAGAGAACTGAAAAGGAAAAAAAAAATTATTGGTGGAAGAAGATTCGGACAAATGTGCTAAGAAGATGGTAGGAGAAGATGTGCAAAATTGAAAGAGAGGGAGTGTCGAGCAAGGACAGTGCCTAAGTTGGATTTTTCCATTTCAAATTAGAGTTGTCCTTTCTAGTCTTTTTCAAATAAAAGGGGAGCCTAAAAAAATGATAAAATAGGTCCATTAGTTTTAATTAAATTAGGTGAGATTAAATTAGTTTTATGTGTATAGTGTATTCAAATAAAAATTGTGGTGAGATTCTTTTAAACAAAATTTTGAGAAAAAACTATATCTTTCCATTCTTTTCATTATATATATATATATTAATATTTGTAAATAGTAGAATTTACTATGATCGAACTCTAACTATTGATAGTTACAGGCTTAGCCTAGTGTAACTACACTTCTTCTCAATATGGAGAGTTCCGAGTTCAAAGTCTCATTTTTCCAAAGTAAAAAAAAAAAAAAAAAAATCTAATTATGTTGATAATGATTTTTATACGTCAATAAAATAATCGTTAATCGTTATTATATATTTTCCTTTTATTTTTAAGGCAAAAAGCATTAAAAAAATGATATTTTTGATCCCACTTATTATTCTAATTTTTTAATATCAATTTATATGTCAAATAATTTGTAAGCATTAAATTAGTGAATATTGTTAAATCTAATAGTGGCCGTAGGTGGATTCAATAATTAAAATGTGCCAAATCACATACTATATCATGTAGTATTAAAAAAAGTAGAATAAAAGATGAGATCCCTAACACATTATCCCCTTTTTTTTAATATTGTACCCTTATGTGTGAAGCAAATTTGTCCGCTAATCTAATAAAAAATGTGTAATGCTATAGGATGCCTTAACGTGCCAAGCAATACATTTTCACAATAAAATAAAATGAAGAAACTGGATCCCATAATATGAAGTTTTACTCTATCTTTCAGTGAAAAAACTTTACGTGGTGCTTGGGTGCCAAGTCGCTGGCATGTCGTTTTTGAAAACTATAAAGGTGGCTTGCAAAACATCTTTTTTTTTTTATTTGCTTCAAGTTTAAATGTAAGTACTTTACCAACTTCAAAAAAAAAAAAAAAAAAAAAGAGAGTGCGTGTGTGTGTAAGGACGTTACCTCGATCCACAGAAGGTGAGAGTATAGTCCGCTTCAGAGCAAGTAATAATACTAGTGGGATCATCATATGCGAAGCTATATGCCTGAGGGCAAAACTGCTTGAAACTCCTCGAATAATTTGTAGGAAGACACGTCACGGGGTTGCTGTACATTCCACGGCAGCAGTACTCGTCGGTGTTGAACACGTCGCACGCGCTGCGGCATGCGACCACTTTCCCATCGGCGGCTTTGGCTTGAAGCTCCGGGGGGCAGCTCTGCCTCAAGTCCCCGTCACACCCGGCCGTGCTACAATTTCCTTTACCATTGCTAGGTTTAACGACAATAGGCAAATTAAAGCCATCCACAAGGCTAACGTCGTAGAAATCGGTTCCATTCAGGGAGAATTCGGCGATCGAGGCGGGCGGGCTACCGGGGCCGGTGCAATTGAGCAAGGTGCCACAGCTACCCGTTTGGCATTTTCCGTTACCGTCCTTGTCAAAATTGCACCCCGTCCGGGCCCATATCCGACCGCTCCATGTGGGCGGGGCGGTGTACACGGCTGATTGCCCCGGTTTCAATGCGAATCCGCCACCGGTGAAGTTGGCACCATTTGTTATTGCTGGCCATATCATCTCCTTGCAGTAATTTACTATGGTGAATATTTTTGCACTTTCGGATAACGTAGGCCCTACTCACAACAATACCAAAATCAAAACAGAAAAGGTAATTAACTTAGAAAGCTTGCAAAAGAAGAAGAAGGAAAAAAAAAAAAAAAAAAGGGGAAGAAATTACAATTTGAGCTCGTTTAAGGTGTACTCATTTCCTATTTAGAAATGATTGTAGCATTAAAACGTTCTACGTGAGATTTATTCTCATGAACTAATTTTGAATAAGACTATTAACATTAACTGGAATAAAATGACGATAATATTTTCAAAGATGAAAACTGGAGTGGAAAAAAATTGAAAATTATTTCTGGGAAAAAAACTGAATATTTAGAAATCTATAGTTTATCAATTAAAAAAAAAATATCTATATTATTGAGGATAATCTCACTTTTCGCTTCATTTTACTGGTAACCTACTTAATTAGATCAGTTTCCGAAAGTCAATAAATAAATGAATATCCATTAAAACATTAAATAAAGAAATAAAACGATAAAAAGATAGATCATGAGAAATATTACCTATTGCTGTAATAAATACGAAAATAATTACCAAGGGCCTGGGATTAGTAAGCGCCATTACTCTTACTGATGAAATCTTTTTGTTAACTAATTACACTGAAACTAGTCGAAGAGTATTTGTAATATATATATATATATATATATATATATATATATATATATATATATGAGTGTTGATGAAGAAAGGGAAAAGAAGAATGCGTGTATGAGAGAGTGAATCTCCCGAGATCGACAGCCAAAAGAAACTAAAAAGTCTTCCTTGCTTACTTAGCAAAATTTATCAAATTATTCCTTGCCTCCTCTAGTTGTTATACTTGTGATGCTTTCACCCTTTTTTTTTTTTTTGTGGAGAGATAGATTTGACTCGATTTTTCGTCATCAAATTAGATGGATTAATGGAATAGAATAAAGGATAAATTTTAATTATATGTCTAACTAAATAGAAAATCATTTTAAAAACATATATTGGAATTAACAGCTTGATATTAAGGGAAGAAAAAAAGTTGATTCATTTACCGAGTTAAATAGTCACTTTAATCTTTGCTCTACGATCACTTTATTAGCACATAATTTTTTTGCTTTCTCTTATGATCTTATTCTTTCCAGAGTTTCTTCGCGTAAAAGGAAAAAAAATTTAATTTATTTATTTTACTTTCAGAATTGAATTCAGATACATGAAAAGGATTGTATGTCATGGTTATGTTATTTGTAAAAAATGTCGAGGTACTATGATTTTTTGATAGGTTACTTTAGAATATGTATGTAAGATCATGTTAAATTGGCTATTTGGTTATTCGGTTAAATGTGTACTTGTTTGATTTTAGGATTTTTTTTTTTTTTTTGAGAGGTTTGATTTTGGGATTTGTGGTCTTGGAGTTTTGGGATTTTGTGATTTTGGGGGATTGATTAGGACTTTGTTACTATAGGTTAGTTTAGTTACCTTTGTTTTACGAAATTTTTTTTCTTTAATTATTTTAAGATGAAATTTTTTTTTATAATTAAAATGAAATGTTTTTTTTTTCAAAAATATATATGAGAATTATGATACTAATTGAGGCTAACTCAATTGGTCTAGAATTTTTGGGAGTGTGTGAGTGGGTGGGAGTGGTTCGAATCCTACTTACTATAAATTTTTGAATAAAAAAATATAAAAAATATGTGAGAATTATGGTTTTGAGTATTTTTTTTTATTTTTTTTTAAAATTAGTTTGAGTTAGAAACTTCTTAGACAAATAATTATAAGTGAAATGAAATCTAGAATAAAATTTAAAATTAGAAATAATAAATTTTACTTACAAGTGAATAATTAATAATAACTTTAATTAATACAAATTAACAAGTTAATATAAAAAAAATATTATTATTAGTATGTTTTAATTTTTATTTTTTTAATGATTGATCATTTATAAACCAACCGAAAAAAAAATTATTGTTCTTCTTTCCGCTCTTTATTATTGTTCTTCTTTCTGCTCTCTATCCTTAAAGAGTTTGGTAGGTCCTTTTCTTCTAGTAGAGTGCGGGTCTTCTCCCTTATTCCCGTATGAGTTTTTCCCTTTTTTATTATTCGTATTTGCTATTATTTTGAAACTATCCTTCCATTTTTGAAGGTAGTTATCAACCCATATCTAAATCTATGGTATTCTCACTATAAGATGAGAGGTCTTCTTCGACGCATTGAAGTGTCGAGAAAAATATAGAAAATACGTCGAGAAAGATTTCCCGATACTAAAACTTATCGATGGCCTTCATCAGCAAAAGACCATAGGGAAAGGTACCTCGGCAACTAATAGGATATGGGTCGAGGAAAGCTCTCTTTTTCGATGAATTGGAGACGTTGGCAAAAGCTATATCATCGGCAAATAATTTTGCAGTAAGTTATAATGTTCAACCCTTCTCCGATGCCATAACGGAAAAGGCATTAGAAAATATTCTAGACAATAGACATATCTCAACGCAGTATTTCATCAATGAATACTATTGATATTTTAATAATTTTAAATGTTAATACTTTATTGATGACAAATTGATCGAAAAAAGTTATTTTAATCTTTTATAAAATACGTTTGCTAACGATTAACGCATCGAGAAAGGGTTTTTAAAATTTGATATAATACTTTTGCTGATGCTTAAAATGCATCGGAAAAATTAAATAGATGAATAAAAAAATAAAAATAAAAATAAAAATAAATAAATGAAAAATAATTATTAAAGTATACTATTTATTCATTAAAACATTTTAAGGTACATAAAAAACATATAAATAAAAATATATAAAAAATCCTTGTTGGTAGAGGTGTTGGAGGCGAAGGTTAGAAATTGAAGCCATAGGTGTCGAGCGGAGCAATCACCTAGTTGATCAGTTCTTGTTGGGCATCCAACTGTCATTGTGTCTCATCCAATCGCCGCTAGTTCTCTTCATCTCTCTTGGCCAACTACTGCTTCGGGCTAGCGACTGTCCCAGCTTTAGGCTAGTGATAGTCTCAGCCCGCTCCTCTTAAATAGTTGATGGTCTCCTCTCGGTCCTCCAATGGATTTTAGCCTAGGTATCGACCCAATATCCTTCTGCCATCTCGAGCGCTAACCAAGTGCTTATATCATAATCGTGCAATCATCAACAAGAGGCGGACCCACGCCAGACTTAGTTGATTCTATTTGTTCGGATGCCTAAGACTATGACTGTGACTGAGCCTGAGTCATAACCTTTTCTCTCAACCTAACTACCTCCTCCTACAAAATAATAGTTAGTTGGAATTAATTTATTTTGAACTAATAACCTAAAATTAAAAAAAATTGAACTTACATATTTATCCAGTGTGTAGGCATTCCTCCACTAAGTGTTCTTGCAGTGACACTGTTACCAAATATCGAAGGAGATGGTAAGGGTACTTGTCTACAGGTCGACCTACAATCAAATAATAACCAATACGATAAGATATATAATGTAATAACCCTTTTTTTTTCAACGGTCAAAAAGGTCCTTTGACCAGCTTTTTATTTATTTTTTTTCTTTCTTTCTTTCTTTTCTTTTCTTCTCTCTCCTCTCTCTCGTTTTCACCCCCTCCCCCCCAGATCTCTCTCTCTCTCTCTCTGGGGTTCTCTCCCAGCAGACGGAAGGAAGAGCTGCGCCGCTGCCTTAGGCCGTCATCCGCCCCCGCC
>JXTC01000968.1:3271-22549 GCA_002914845.1 Trema orientale | reverse complement strand
AATTATTATTCAGTCTATGTTTAATGGTGTATACGAACTGTGGGAGAGGTTCACGGGATGAAATTCCAAATATTTTATTTTAATGGACTGTTTACGAAACCAAAACTTTTTAGACATTTTTCAAATAAATCAAGGAATTTCCCATCTTTGTGAAATTTCCCTTCTGCCACTGGCCCGGGTTTTGGGTCGTGACATATAATATAAAAAGATTAACATTTAACATGAATAATTATAGATATGTATGCTTACCCCCTCGTCTATATGATCCATGATATTCAACAACCCTTGAGCAGGAGCATGTAGCTGCTTCGCCCAGTTCTACACATTTTTCACAAAACGTTTCTACAAAAAAATTAGTTTAAATGAATAAACATCTATTAAGATAATAGAACAAGTTACTAGAAAAAAAGAAACTATTACCTGAAACTTCAGTGTCACAAAATAATAGCAAAGAGTAGCCCAATTTTTCATAAACACGTTTCTGTAGGACTTCTTCCTTGCGGCCTCAGTGTCATCCTTCCCACAGAATAAATCAAAATGCATCTTCATGCTGCTCTGCCAATCTCTCAATGTCAGCATCATCGTCTATGTAATACCATCTATAAGAATATTGTCACGAGAAAAATCAAACTTCAACTGCAATAAAAATTATTATATTAGTTAATAAGATACTATAATATGTCAAAAACTTTAGAAAGTTAATATATATATTACTTAACTCTAATCGTTGGAAGATGAGTTTGATGTCCTCATTCTTTACATCTGCCCAAAACAATATCGTAGGTGGGATAATATCTCTAACATATTGGCTAGTATGTTGTTACGCAGATTCCCATATCTCTAACATATTGGCTTTCCCCACTTTTCATCCCACATCACTGTCAACTTTGAAGCCTTGAGCCTCTGCAACTCCTTTTCTACAGTGATGCGCCAAGATTTCTCCGGAATCCTCTTTTCCTTGGGATCTAGTCTATCCGTGCTAGACTCACTACTCCCTCTAGAACCATTGGGGTGAGCACTTGTTGCACTAGACACAATGTAAAAAATAAAAGTAAAATTATAACTTACAAAGGACAAAACATGATATACAAAATTTACTAGGGAAGTTGAATATTTTACACTATAGTTATCTTCATTAGAGGACGTTTTATCTTTTTCATCACAACTATTACTATTACTACTCACAATATCTATTTCTTCATAATTGTGTTCTTCTAATGTGTCGCCTTCAAACTCGTCTTGATCAACTAAAAAAATATTCATGGTCATAACACAAGTTTGACTAAGTAGTTTATCTACATTGTAGGCATTTTATGGTTCAACATCTTCAAGATGATGTCGAGCATTCTCTAACTTCAGAAGATCCACCCACAACTGCAATGAAGAAGAATTTGCCTCTTACAATATTAGAACCTCAATACTTGTTGAAATACCTTTGACATCTTTCTCTATATCAGGAAAGCCCTATATATTGCGAGAGTAAAATTGTTAATGAGTTTCTATAATGACCCATTTTTGTGGTCATTACTATGGTAAATTAGTTCAGCTTGTGAGACAAGGATAAATGGGTCACTCTTGTACCATTAGCACCCACAAACATACTTGTGAATCTATCATCATGCTGAATTTGTTTTTTTTTTGGGTCTGTGTCAAACTATTTGCATCTAAATATCAGTACTGAGTACTCTTTTATGTATGATAGTTTTAAAACCTCCTGTAGAAGACCATAAAAATGATCTCCATCCACACCAGGAACACGAATACCATAATTCAATGTTTTACGTTAAGCATCACGATTTTCAACAAGAAACTTAACCCCATTGATGACACATCCATGATATGAGAATGTAATGAAATCTTATCTATTCACTGACGTATATAATTCATCAATAAACTCATTTAATCTTGCGTCTTGCAATTGATTGATCTAAAGGTAAATAAGACATAAAACAAGAACATAATGATTGGTGTAGAGTAAATGGAAATCAATTCAATAGTTAGAAACTTACTCAGGTCTTAAACCATTAAAGGAACTCAACTTATTGTTAGAAAATCAATTCAATAGTTAGAAACTTACTCAGGTCTTAAACCATTAAAGGAACTCAACTTATTGTTATTGTTCCAAATTTAGACTTCTCGATTCTCCAACTCTTTCATGTGTTCACTTCACGAATTTAATGACAACAATTTCAAGACATTTTAATTATTAATAAAGACGAAATTTGAATCGAGATTAGAAAGGCTTACTCAAGATATTTCTATATTTCTGTGCAATTATTCGTTACATATCGGTTTGCCTTCTTCTACTCAGATGGTTTAAGTAGGATAACGCTCTTTTTACCAAAGGAATGATCAATATGCTTAAATACAAATAAAACTCGATTTGGGTGCATATCAATATTCCCATTGTAATTTCTATTAGGCTGATTGATTGAGTCTTAATACTATGAAAATACATAGAGTAAAAAGTTAATACTTCGTTCACAATATACGCTTCAACTATAGACCCTTCTAGACATGCTCAATTTTAGATATACTACATGTAAACAGCCATAGCCCATTCAATGGAGTACACCTATCTAAAATATACACATCCTCCAAGTATTACTTTTTGAGGCAAATACACTATTTAGATGTACCATTATATCAAAAAGTGCTCGAGGGAAGATTTTTTCTAACTTGTTTAGTATGGGAATCATGTTGTGTTAGAGTTTTTCAAGATCAGTGACATTCAAAGTCCTTGTGCAAATTTGGTGAAAAGCATAGAACAATTTAATAATGGTAGTATGGAATTTTATTTTTCAAGTAGGGCCTAATTCTGGTGGGCAATAAATGTTGAAATAAAATATGACAATTGTGTGATTTTAACTCCGAATTTTTTGTATTAGCTGCTCTGACATTTTTCACAAGATTGCTTGCAAATCTGTCTAGAAACTTCACAGATCTAATGAATTAATAAAATTTTTTCCGCTCCTCGATACTTAATGAGTAAGGAGTAGATATTTTTTGGGGTTTTAGTTGAACCCCCCTTTTTTATCTTTACTGGTGTAACTACTTAAGTCGGATGGAAGGAAACTTTCACGTTCGACTTTGAAAGAAGGAAATCCTATAGGATCCTATCCAAATTTTTATTGATTGTGAACCAATATTAGGCTATTTATACCGAGGAATGAAAACAATTGCAAAAAATTGAACAATTATACAATATCTCTCTTATGTAATACATTGGGATTATTTAGCTACTATGTTCACCGAAGCAATAATCGTTACCTAAAGTGGGTCCTCTCCTAAACCTTTGTGGACTATGGGAGGAAGCTTTCGAGTCCGTTCTCTCATTTCCACTATAAGAAAGTTAACTTGTGGTCTCATTCCTATGAGAAAACTCTCTCTAAGGAACTCGTCAAAATAGCCCAATAACTTCGGGATAAGGGGTGCCTCCTCACGAAGGGGTCCTAGTGACCAAGCCCGGGCAACTATTTACCAAAAACACAGATCTTTGCGATGACAAGCAAAAGATGATTACATATATATATATATATATATATCTAATATCTAAATTTTTCTTATATTACAAAATATATTTTAATTATTTAAATAAAAAAAATCACAAAGTATTGGAAAATTAATTTTACTTTCTTTAATTTGGCTTGTGTTTTCATATGAACTTTCAAGCATTTTCCACATTTTATTGGCATTAGTAGCCAATTATACACTATTATAAATATTTACATCTATACTACATAACAAATAATTCGAAGCACATTAATTTTTGGAAAACAAGATTTTATCATTATTATCATAGTCATAAAATTCTTTTTTACCAAATTTGTTGTCAATTATTTTCTTAGGAATATATGGATATTGAACAACAATATCTAATAAATCATCACCCATAAATTTAAGAAATTTAAGCATTTTAGTTTTCCAAATATCGTAGCCAATACTATTGGAAAATGGTGATTTAGTTGAAAACACCTCATTCGAAAGATTTTGAAAATTATTTGGGTTAGTCATCTCAAGATTATTAGGTTTTTTAAATTTGAGTACCAAACTTTGATACCAATTGTTAGCCTAAGATTAACTAACCCAAGAAAGGGATGAATTAGATTTTAAAAACTTTTGTAAACTTTTCGAATTAAATAACTAGAATAATCAAGCAATGAACAGAACAAGTAAAAATAGCAAACAAACAAGGACAATCTCAAAATAAATAAATTAAAGAGACAAAGATAGAGAGATTGCAAATGCTATTTTTACGAAGTTCTGCATGAAGGTTTGCTTACATCCCTGTCCCTTGGTAACTTACTTTGAGCTTTCTACTATCGGATCAAGATTATGAGCTTGACCGACCCTTGTACAAATGGAGTGAATTTTTCTTAGGCACACCCTAGCCTTTATAATAGTCTTGACTCTGGCTCTCTTACACTTAATCTCGGATTGTTTAGACTCCGGTGATAATCTCACCTATACAGATATATTGTTTAGACAATGGTGCAACCTTGGTAACTCATGGGCTTTTTAGACCCAGTGGCAATCTCATCTATATACGGATTGTTTATAATTCTGGTGCCACTACAAGAAATTTGATCTTTACCCACATAATTTTTATCTACACATATATTTATGTGGACGATTCTACCATTCCGTACACATTTTTATGTAAAATGTCAATTACACTTTTTGTCGCAGCAGATATAATTATATACACAAATATTTGTGTGGGTAATTAGACTTGCCAACACTTATTATTTGGTTCCTTTTCCGTTACACATTTGATGTGTAAGCAAAGAGCTTTGCATACACGTGAGCGAGAAGGATTTTTTCCCTCCAAAATTGATGTTTAGCCCCCAAATTCATGTCTTTTTTCCTATACGATATGTGTGTAAGAAAAGTGTTTTATCCACACATGAGTGTGTAGTAATTTTCATATAGTTGACGTGGACATTTGTGCATTTTTCTCTACATATTTCATATGTAGGAATAAAATTTTACCCACGTATCAATGTTTGGAAATTTTCCGTAGAAAAAGTTATTATTTGGAGCCCAAAAAGTGTTGCTGATGTGGCATTTTAGATGTTTTTCTTTACACATTATATGTGTATGGAAAGAGCTTCACTGACTCATGAGTAGAAAGTAATTTTTTGCATTATTGACGTGGACTTTTATTCATTTCCTACATATATAATGTGTAGGAATAGAATTATACCCACACATCACAGACCAAGAGGGGTTACTGTTCTAAGCACAGTAAATCCGGGACAACTTTAGTATATATAATAATATGCTTTGATATGAGTTATTCCTTGCTACAACTAGTAATACGTAGCGAAGAAGAAAAAAAAAAAGAAAAATATTGAGTTACTTGACCATAGGCCGAACAGCATTCCTGAAATCTTAATGAGGGCTGAGAAGCCTAGGTATGAGAAACCAAAAGTGAAATCTTAACGACATCTTTCTATAAAACTTATTATTTCCGTACTTTGAATTATGGATGCATAATAATACATTCATTTTTTCCCCCCATTTTTAGTGTCAAATAGTGGAATATAGAATTGGTCATAGACTTATAGGGAGATTTTAAATGCTATTTCTTACCTAAAAAATTTTGTTGATGTGGCATTTAACGTTTTTTTTCCTACACATTATATCTGTACGGAAAAAGCTGTATCAACATATGAATGAGTTGAAATCAATAAAAAAAAGAGAGATTTACCTACTAATTAGTGGGAGGAGATTTTCTCCATTGTTGATGTGGTATCTGACATCTTTTCCCCACACACTAATGTTTAAGAATAAAGCTTTACCTGCAAATGAGTGGGAGGTAATTTCAATATATTGACGATAAATTCGGCACCTTATACATTATGTATGTAGAATAAAAGTTGTACTTACACATCAGTGGTAGAGGATTTTTCTCATTATTAATGTGATATTTATTGCCTTTTCAGTGAATTTTTACCATAAAAAATCATATTTTTTGATATAGATAATATCTTTTGATATTTTATATTTAATAACATAAATATAATGTAATGTTGAGTTGACATAGGCAATTTTGATGTTCAGAACTTTTTGTCCAGCATATCTTTTTTTTTTTTCTATTTTTTTAATTTATTTTTAAAAGAAAAAAATAGAAAAACCTAGAATCTTGTGGTTACTGAGAATTGAAACCTTGACATTAAGGTAAATCAGGTAAATCAATGCAATTGTATGCTAGTTCAGCCACTAAGACCACCAACTTATTGCGTAGTTTTTTACTTTAAGTTTATTCTTTTATATGAATTGAAATAGTAAATTCCACTTCAATGAACTCTTGTGTCTATTCGTGTCATAAAATTTTTAACCTTTTTGTTAGTGGCCACTTATTGCTTGTTACTTTTATTTTTCACTTTTAAGGCTATTATTACCTTATTCCAAAATAAATAAATAATGTGTAATTAGTAAATTTTAAAACAATACACACTCAAAAAGTCTGAAAGTCAACAAAAATCAATTAGATATTTCAATTCATTTTACGTGAATTTCTTCATCTAAAAATTGTTATTGCTATGGCATTTGACATCTATTTTCCAGATACATTGTATATAACTGAAAGAGCTTTATTAACACAGGAGTGGGTTAAAATTCTTCCCATTGCTGACGTGGTATCTGTAGCTTTTTTGCTTATACATTTTATGCGTAGGAATAGAATAACTATACTTATATATAGAGTTGTCAAGAGGGTCGAGTCCTCCCATTAGCATGTCCATGGCACAACACGGCGAAGCATGGCACGATACTCCAAAATGTAGGCCGTACCAGTTACGGTCCAGTTATATGAGCCGTATTAGGCTCATAAGTTAAGCACAATAAAGTGAGCACATCGCGGTACACTTATAGCCATGGCACGACATAGCTTATTGGCACACCACTGTACTATATGTTAGTACATAGGCACGACATATTAGTATGTTATATACATGTATTTTTACATAGTTTTTTCCAATATGCAAATGTTAATCTAATTGAAAGAAACTTAATCTATAATCAATTATGATAGATAAAAATTTCTCAAATTTTTTATTTTAGTTCTTCCTTGTTGTTAATAAATTTTATATTTAATTTTTTGTGCTAATATTGTTTTTGATACATTTAAATATTTTTGAAAAATTAAAAAAAATTAAAAAAATAATAGAATTAATTTAGTCCTTCTCCAACATATATTGTAGATTAACTATTTTTTGGCTTAATTTTCTTTTTTCCATTTTGGGAAGGCTAAATTGGCTTGAGAAGGGAAAAAAAAGTTGCCCGAATTGTTGGCCAACATTGTACTGTGCTAAACAATAGGGAAGGGATGGAGTCAAGATCTTAATTTAGAACAAGCATAGACAAAATTTGAACAAAATAAAATTGCAAAAGTAGACAAAAAATTATTTTTAAACAACTTTGTTAAATTATAATTGAACCTGACGAATTCTCGTGCTATAAAATCGTACCAAATATTTGTTTCTCAATATATATAAACAAATTGTCATGTGTCTAATTTAGTATGCTTTCGGTCTATATTTATAGACAAAAGGTATGTTTAGGAATTTTACAATCTCATAACACTAATTTTCTTTCAATTTCTTTTTAATATAGTTTAATGGAAGTTAATATAAATTTAAGACAATTACTTGTTTTCATTTTTATTTGTCTTTATTTTCCCAATATAAGTCAATGTAAATAAAATTACAGTATGTGGCTCCGTAAATGTTAACAATGCTGGTATAAGGTCAAATTTTTTATTGATAATTATGGGTTTCATTTTAGAGAAGATTATTACCTAAACCATCATAGGATTTTCTTTTTATTTAAAAAAAAAAAAAACCTTTCTTGAATAAAAAAATCATAGGTTTTTGGACCAATGAATAATAACTATCAAATTTCCTAATGAATAAAAACAGTAAATTGTAATTGCTCGTACTTGCCTCTATCCCTCACTATAAAATTATCACAATCGTATCTTTTTTTTAATTTACGTTATTTTTAATTATATCAAGTAAGGATATATATATATATGATAATTTAACATTAGGAGAAAAAATAACAATATCAATATGAAATGAAATGAAAAAAGCAAATAAATCTGAGTAAAATCTCATTTTTCACTCGGGTAATTAACTTGAAGGAAATATTGAAGATTTTTTCTGGAAAACATTAAAAAGGTTATCTCTTACTCCCTTCTTTCACTTGCTAAATAACCCATCAGATTTGATTGTGCCCATGATTTTCTCTGTCCTTTTTCATTGTCAACCAGCTATTTCCGTTCCTCAAAAAATATCATTGAAATGTAGTGTTTTCTTTGATTTTCATATAGTCATTCATCTTCCTAATATCAGGTCCATGGTGCTTCAGCGACTAACTCACTTAAGTGGAAAACTCTTCTTCATTTGCTCTCTTCTTAAGGTAACAATTTTCTAAAGTTTTAGATACTGGGTGTTCGTTCATCGTCCTCATATAGTCTCTACAATGTAATGCTCATGGAATTATTTATGCTTGATTCAATTTTCTGTAATCTCTTTTTGAGTTAATTTGTTAATGATCCATTTGATTATGTATATAGATTTAAAAAACAAAATTAATTTGGATTTTGAAGTTGTCAATTTTTTAGTGTTATAAAAAAAATTTTGTGATTATTTGAGTGAGAATAAGTTGGAATCTGTATTATATTGAATTAAAAATTAAATATGAAACTTTGTGTTGATTTCGCTAAACTGGATTCATGATTCACTTTATTTTATTCCTCTAATTGATTAGGATCAGTGTGTATTTGAGTAGTCGATTCTCTTATGGGTACTTTCAATTCATTTTGCTTTTTTGATATTCATTTTTTTTTCTAATTTTGACTTATTACTCTACCAATTTGATCATCCAAATCTGGTGGCGCCAATAAACCATTTCTCTTATTTTTAAGATTAAAAGTAATCTTTAGATCTATATAAAAAAAAGAAAAAAGAATAAATAATCACATCTGATTAATTGAAAAGAAATGTTATGATATTATATATATATGGTTGTTTAACCTTTTTCTCTATTAGTGCTATTCCTTCCAGAATATTTATGATATTATATATATATATCCTATTCTTTCAAATCATTAGTTTTGCTATTCTTCAAATCCACTAGTCTATATATTTTTTTCTATTGAAAACAAATACATGTATTGAGTACAGATCAAATCAAATCCATCTCATACCTATTTCTGTTTTGTGTCTACAAGTTTGCCTCTTTGTGATTATTTGTCAAATGAGTGGTTTTTTTAAGTGTTAAAGCTTTGAATTCCCCCCGCCACCCTAACACAAAGCTTTGACTTTTTCTATGTACTTTTTTATTTTTATTAATTCAACTTCTGATCAATTTGAGTGTTATTGCTGATTCTTATGAGAGATTCTTATATTTGTTTTTCTCATATTTTGGGCATTCCTACAAGTACAAATTTCAATTATTGTTTAGAAGTAGAAGTTGGAAAGTATCGCTTTAATTTGAGCATTGGCTTGTGTACTAATTTATTCTTTGTTAGTGTAAATTATTATGGATTGCTTTTTTTTTTTCTTTACTCTTAGCTAGTGTTCTAATACTAGCATGTGGTTGTAATCCTAGCTAGGGGTATTTTTAAAATTATTTTTGCTTTTTCTTTGGGCAGTTTGGGATCATTTTTTGGCCTATCTCAACTAGTTATTACTGTAGGAGTAATTGAAGAGAGTAAGTCTTTGTTAGAAACTCAATTTTGACATCTCAAATTTCAAATTCTTTCCATCATGTACATATCATTGTTACTATACTTCTATTCTTTTGTATGCTCCATGGTATGATATTTTTCTAAAGTTTCTATGTTCTAGTTACTTATTTATATTTTTCTTAAGCTTACATTATGTACGTATTATTGTATGTGAGTTTAACCAATTATCGATATTCTAATTCCTGAAATATATATATGTGTAACTTTCGTAGTCATCTAGTATGAATCGTGAGTAGATAAATATGACAGATCATTTATCTAGTTAGTATGTTGAGGGAGTCAACTACTTTATGTCTGTTGCAAAAAAGTGTCTAAACTTTGAAGGAAAGACCTCTTGTCCCTGCACAATCTATCTAAATCGAGAAATGTACCATCTTAATGTGATCAAGATGCATCTTCTTACTCGCGGTTTCTTATCTAATTACACAATGTGGTACCATCATGGTGAGGTAGTAGAAGAAGATGAAGGACCTATAGTAAACCAGATCCCGGTCGAGCAAGATGACTTAGCAGCTGCCCTGCATGATGCAACAGGTCTTCATTATTTTGACATCGGGTCTATCAATGATGTTTTAATAGACGAGAGACCAGCCACAGAGTGTGAACGATATGGCAAGTTGCTAGATGCTTTACAAAACTCTCTTTATAATGAGTGCAAAAATTTCTCTACGTTGACATTCGTGGTAAAATTAATGAATTTAAAGGTGTTAAATAAGTGGAGTGACACATCTTTTGAGATGCTTATAAAGTTACTTCATGAAGTTTTGCCTGAGGGAAATCATTGTCCACAAACGTATTATGAAACGAGGAAGCTTCTTTGTGATGTTGGCTTGGGTTATGAGCAAATAGATGTTTGTGAATATGAATGCGCATTGTTTTTCGGCAACTACAAAGACGCTGAAGTATGTCCTGTTTGTGGGTCAAGCCGGTATGTGCGGGCCAAAATTCCTCACAAGAGGTTATGCTACTTTCCAATCATACCTCGATTGCAGCGTCTTTACAGTTCACGGCACACGGCTAAGGATATGCGTTGGCACAAAGAGCAGCGTGTTGAAGAACCAGGGGTTTTACGACATCCTGCAGATGGGAAAGCTTGGAAGAACTTTGATGAAACCTATATTGATTTTGCTTTTGATCCTAGAAATGTTCGCATGGGTTTAGCTTCAGACGGCTTTAACCCGTTTAGTAACATGTCCACATCGTACAGTTTATGGCCTGTAATTCTTATTCCGTACAACCTTCCACCTTGGCATTCTATGCATCAAGATAACTACCTATTGTCATCACTAATTCTGGGTCCAAAGTCACCTGCAAAAGACTATGATATCTTTCTTGAACCATTAATTAAAGAGTTGAAGTTTTTATGGTGTGAAGGGGTTACGTCCTTTGATGCATATAGCGGATCAAATTTTACTCTTCGGGCATCTATCATATGGATCATTTCAGACTTTCCTGCATATGCATATTTGTCTGGTTGGAGTACTTCTGGTAAGCTTGCATGCCCAGTGTGTCTAGAAGATACGCGATATAGACGCATACATGATAGACAATGTTTTATGGGACACCGAAGTTTCTTAGAGCGAAACCATTCTTGGAGAAAAAGTAAGGAATTTGATGGTCAAAGTGAACGACGACCTTCTCCCCGTCATTTTTCAGGTGACGACATTCTCAGGCAGTTAGAAAATGTCCCTGTTAGAATTCCTAGTAAAGCGCCTAATAATGCTTCTGGGAAAAGAAAGCGGGGTGAAGATGATCTTAATTGGTCAAAAAAGAGCATATTGTTCCAATTACCCTATTGGTCGAAGTTGTTACTATGTCACAATCTTGATGTTATGCACATAGAGAAAAATATAAGTGATAATATCATTGGGACGCTACTAGATATTGAAGGGAAATCAAAAGATACTGCAAAAGCCTGATTAGACTTAAAGGATATGAACATTCGTCCAGAGTTGTGGTTGAAGGAGACTGCGCAAGGTAAAATTCAAAAGCCCCATGCTAGTTACACATTGACAAAAGATGAGTTCAAGGAGTTTTCTGATTTCATTCGATCAGTTCGGTTACCCGATGGGTATGCTTCAAATATTAGTAGATGTGTGACAGATAACAATAAGTTATCTGGGATGAAAACTCATGATTGTCACGTGTTGCTTCAAAAGATTTTGCCAGTCGCACTTTTCATATTTTCAAATCCTTATATATTATATTTTATCTCGTAAATCAATATTTGTCATCATCAAAAAGAGAGAGATTATTGACATATAAGGGTTTTAATCTTACTCTTATTTAGAAGATAACAAATATTTGAATTAGTACTAATTAATTAACTTGAGTGTACAGTTAAATGGTTTCAAAGATCTAACTCAAGTTGATCAAGAAATCAAGCTTGAAAATAGATGCATATTGATATATTAGGATCAATCTTGAAGATGAACAATTAAGATACAAGACCATATATAGATATGATATATTTTATGTCTTAGTCTTGTATTTTATTTAATTCATTACACATAAATTCTCTTTGCATTAGCTCATACTTTCAAAAGAGTTTTCAAAATATCTTAATTTTAAAATGATTATTTTATTTTAAAAGTTTGAAAATAGAAAATAATGATTTATTTAAATGGGCGAAATATTCTTTAATATATGATTTCTTAAGTCTAAATAAGTTACAAATATATTTGAAATCATAACTATTTGAAATAGGCTAAAAAGAGATTTTCTATTTGCAAATAAGACTATAATTTGAAATTAACACTTTCTAAATTATTACTAAATATCTTTGAGAAACTAAAACAAGTTTGCAATAGCCAAAAGATTATTTTCAAATTGATTTTCCATGTTTTAAAGTGTTCAAAACGAATTTGGAAGTCTAAATTTGAAAAATGCCAAAATCTGTCACAATTTGGAAAATGACCGAAAAGATATCACAATCTGAAAAATGCCGAAAATTCTGTCAGAATTTGAAAAATGACCAATAATGAATTTGGTCAACCAACTTTTCAATCCAGTGGCCAGAAATGATCATTGGAGCTGAACTGATGAGTAAGACTCTCACGGCTATATTTTTGGTCAACCAACTTTAATTATGGTCGATCAAACTTTTGGCAGAAAGCTAATAACAACTATAAACAGCCAGTTTTCTTGGAAATCTATATATGTAGAGCCTAATTTGATGGCATTTAATACTTGAGCTTGAATCTAAATTGATATCTATCTACTCTCAAAGTGTCTTAGCTAATTTTTACATCAATTATACTTTCAAATCATATTGAGCCAATCTTAGAGCATCTATAGTGCATTGTTCTCAAATCTCCTAAGCCAAAATTGTATTCATTATTTTATAAGGAGAGTTTGTAACAGAGTGTTCACTCTTGTTTATTGAAAAATTATTTGATTTGAAGTGAGATTGGTACACTAAAAGAAAATAGGGGTTTTATCCGCACATTTTTATGTAGTTAAAAAGTCACAAAATGTGGGTAACATTCTTTACTTACACACTTGAAAAATGTCAAAATGTGTGGGCAACTCTATGTAGAGAAATGTATTTACCTACACATTTTCTATGTGTGGATAAATAACATTTTATTTACATAAATTATGTGTACGAAATAGCTCTTCAATGTGTAATAAAATAAGATAATTACGTGACGATGAGGTGTTAAATGACCTGGATTATGACATGGCGATGATGTGGAGGTGAGATAACGATGACGTGGCGATGACGTGGATATGATGTGGCAATAACATATTGATGATGTGGCAATGATGTGGAGATGACGTGATGATGACATATCGATGATGTAGTGATGATGTGTCAGTGATATGGAGACGACATGGCAAATCCTATGGTGACGTGGCATGTGATTTGATAGTACACATGGCGCATATGTGTCAGTTGATGTGGATTTATATCTTGTCACATGTGCTAAAATTTTATGACATGGCAATTGACATGTATTGACACGTCATATGTCAAAATGTGTGGGTAAAAGAATTTTTTATGTAGATACTAAATAATTCAATTCTATTTGATGATTTTTAACGTGTGGATAAACATTATAATGTATTGAAAAAATTATAATTTATTTTAAATTATTATACTACTTTATTTTAATTTTAGATTAAAATTTTATAATATTAATAATTATCAAAAAATTAATTTGTTTGTAAAAGGTCATAACATAATCCCATAATCCATAAAAAAGTACATTATTGAAAAAATCATAAGTAACATAATATACCAAAACTTAATAGTCTAAGAAAAAAACGGTGTATTTTCAAAAGTCATAAACAACACATAATGTATTCAAGAAGTTCAAGTCTGGAAATAACGAATAATATAAAAGGAAGATAAACATTGATTTAACAAGAATCATACTCTTGGGTAGTGGTGAAATGGCGATGGGCCTCGTGATGAGAGGTGGGTGAATGAAATCTAGAATGTTGTCACGAGGCGGGGACAGAGCTCTGGTCAGATACGAGACCAGAGCTTGGAGGGGGCATATAGCCCTGACTTTGGAGTACCTGACGACATTCATCAAGGCCGCCTTCAACCTCATATAGTCGGTTCTTCGTAGTAGTTAACTCCGCACAAAGCTCAGCATAATTAGGGCGCCCATTAGTAGAGTCTGGTGTATCGGTCTGAGTGTTGGTAGTAGGGGATCTCGTCCACCCTTTAAGTCGCACATAATGACGACCTAGTACACATTCCAAGATGTCCTTATCAGACATATCCTCGGGAGTATTTTGTGACCTCAACTCCAGCATGCAATCCTATATTCAAAATATGAAAAAAAATTATATTTAAAATTACAAGCAATACTTAATGTTCGATAAACTAAATAAAGGTAAATCTAAAACTTACATATAAGCCTTGTAAGTCTAGGCCTGTCCATCCAGTCTCAGGGTTAAAGTGCATCATGCGCCACATCTCAGTTTGTCCTGTTCTATCATTTAAAACTCTTCCTTGTGTGATATGGTGGCAAGGGGTTTTTTTTGACCCGTTCCTCGACTCCCACTTTCGCTTTGACCGACTGTCAGAATTCTGTTGTGATCGTTCCTATATAAATTTTAAACAGCAGTAATTACATTAATTCGTAATTCGAACTATAACATAGAAATAATGCGAAATAAAAAAAAAAAAACTTACCAAAAAAGTTTGGCTACTCTATGGGTCACAAAGGTACACCCAATCTATTTTCTCTTTCACCTCCTCATGGTGCAATGACTTGGCCTTGGTCAGGTCTTGCTCTCCTCCTATCTCAGTAGATGAGCATAGTTAGGTTAATAAAATTAATTTAATTACATGATCAAAAGATAACAAATTAAAAAAGGTAAATGGTGATTATTATTAATATTTTTTTGAATTAATTTTTAATCATATTTTATGTACATAATTAGCCTATAAATAGGGCACTCTTTTGTAAACACAATCAAGGTCTTTTATTTGTTTTCCTCCATATCTCTCTCTCTCAAAGTTTCTATCCATCCATTGTGATTTCAAGAATTTCATCTTAGAGTTCTTCAAGTTTCAAGAAAAAAAAAATTATTTCTTAGACTTCTTAATCTTTCAAGATTTGTATGCTCTATTGCACTTAGGTCCAAATTCAATCTATGATATATAGAGTTAGATACCTTATTAAGATCTGAAATTTTTATAAGAAGTCTTTTTATATGTGCACTTAATTTCTGGAAAGTTTTATTTTTATACTCTACTCCTATAACGTTACAAAAATCTTTCAACACAAGTTGGTCGTTACCCAAGAAAAGCTATAAAATAGATTTTATATATTTTGTTCTATAATTCCAAAGGGAAAACATTTTTTGTTGGGCTGAAATTTTAAATACATATTCATATATATGTTAGGATCATTTCAAGAAAGTTTCAAGATTTTTGGATATGCTTAAAATTAATTATGATTTTCGAAATACACAATGTTTCAAAATTTCAAAATACTGAAATAAATTCTAAGGTATAATTATAAGTAATTAAAGTGCTATGACATGGTCTATTTTGGAGTTCCCAAATTTTGTACATAAGTTATAATATGTTAATGATATATTTTTAAAATTTTGAGTTTGTTTGATATTTAAAACATTCCTGAAAGTTCAATTATTCTTATTTGGTCATAGTTTTAACAAATTTATTATATTACAAATTCTAAATTGGAAATTAGAAAATAAAATGGTGATAAATAATGTTTATAAATTCTAAATAATAACCTCTAGATTTATTTTTATTTCATAAGGATTCATGTAAATTTTCAAAATGAATAGAATTATGTACTAAAATCTGAAATTCCTTAAGTATCCATTACGCACCAAAATGCTACAATTTTGATTATAATGTTAAACATTATTTTAGGATTTATGTTGTAAATATTTCCAAACACATAAAATATGTTTCATATAAGTAATGGTAGCATGTGTTGATATATTAAATGAATATTGACACATGAATAATAAACAAAAAGGATAAGAAGAGGCACATGGTTACAACAAGGTTAAGTGTATGCAATTTTACTGTAAGCATGAAGAAAATTTTCTAAGGATTTAAGGTAAATACAATCTTACCTATGGTATGGATAGTTTTAAAAGTATATTTTTTTTTGATTAAGAATATTTTAGATGATTAAATGTGATATTTTGCCCATACAAGAGATGTTTGTTTGGCTTGTATATATGCCTATGAAAATACATATCTCCTATGATATTAAGATGAGATAAATTTATTTTATAATATTATTCATAACTTAATAAATATATTTCAATTATAGGAATTATCAAGATTATAAAATATAAAACTTGGGTTTGAAATATGGTACAACCATTTATGTTAAAGAGGAGACTAAGAAAAGGATAAGAATATAAAGGTATCATACCAACTTCCGCTAGGTGAGGATTCCCGAGGAAAGATAAGATCGGCCTCCACTAAGTGAGGATTCACAAGGAAAATATATTAAGTTTATGACCGTTGTTATTTTAGTAGGATTCCCAAGCTCTCCTTAGACAGGTTTAGGCCTTTTTAACAAAGCCCATTTAGTGTTACGTTTATTCAAATCAAAACAGTAGCTACTGAAAAATATTTATTTAAAAACCTTTAATTATTGAGAATATACTTCAAAACCATATATAATATTCCATAGAGGGATATTTAAATAAAATTGGTCAAATCGTATATTGCAAAATGAGTACTCAATTTTAGAGGCATAATCAAACTCCAAATTAAGATTTTATATTTAAATATATTGTCTCGTTATTAGCTTAAAGAAATATATAACTTAATCTTACATATTTAAGTAAATTTGTCTCGTTTAAAGAGAAGGAAACATATATAGAATTAATTATAATGGTGGTATCCCAGAGCTCGTACCTCGCATCCATCCCTGCCTCAGTTCCAGTCAACCCATTAGTCAAAACAAAGGTTTCTTACCTTTGGTACTTACAGCGTGGACATTTACACTACGTGAGCTTTTACTCAGTAAGTACAATTTAAATTTCATAAAATATTTCACACAAATAACATTTTATGAAAGTCTAATTTTGCTTCTTTATGACATATTTCAATTTACATTTTATGAAGAAATCTTTTATCCCATATGTTATCATAAATTCTTTTATCTTTCTTTTGGGCCCTAATGTACGTACCAAGTGTGAACTTACAGGAGCGGCCCTACTAAAACAACAACGGTCATAAACTTAAACATATTTTTCTCGGAAATCCTCTCTTAGTAGAGGCTAGTCTTATCTTCTCTTGGGAATCCTCACCTAGCGAAGGTTGGTACGACACATTTATATTCTTATCTTTTTCTTAGTCTCCTCTTTAATATAAATGTTGTAACATCTTTCAAAGCAAAATATTATATTTCATAATCTTTTTTTTATTTTTGAGATGTTATATTTTATAATCTTGATACTTCTTTAATTGAAATATATTTATCAAGTTATGAACAATATTGTAAAGTAAATTTATCTCATCTTAATATTATAGGAGACATGTATTTTCATAGGCATATATACAAGCCAAACAAACATCTCTTGTATAGGAAAAATATCACATTTAGTCATCTCGAATATTCTTAATCAATACGGAACATACTTTTAAAACTATCCATGTCGTAGGTAAGATTGTACTTACCTCAAATCCTTAGAAAACTTTCTTCGTGCTTGCAGTAAATGTAAGAATTAAAAATGATTTTCGCAGCGGAAGATTGGCCCAATATTAATATAAAGCAAATAGGAACACACAAAGAGAATAGATCTAATACCTCTTGTAGCCTATCAGCGGATCCTAGCTTTATTATCTTCTAAACCACGATCTTCCAATCCAACCCTCAAGCACAACTGGATGAACGTGTGGGCGTTGCGTACAATTTCTTAAACTCACACTTTAGGCACTTGCAATTTTCTCAACACATGAGATTGCAAGAGTTTTTATTCTACAGAGAATAGGAAGACACTCTTCTTTTTCTCTCTAGTTTATGGAGGCTCTGTAGAAAATAATGCGTAGTGTTCTATATATGCTAGGGTTTCCTTTCTGTATATATATATATATTTAATTATTTATTAAACTATTTAATAAATTAATTATTTAATATATATATATACATATATATGTTTTCAAAATGTAACTTTAGTTTTAACGTAAACTTAAATATATATATAGATATCTATTTATTAAACTATTTAATAAATAAATTATATTAATCAAATTAATATATATATATAACTTTTAAAAGACTTACCTAACGTTAATAGGAAACGTTAGTTTCCTTTTTTCAAAAGGAATCGTAATTTATTTAATTTATTTTATATATATATATATCTAATTAATCTAATTAATATATATATATATATATAAACTAGCAGATAATTCCTTCAGGGAAGGTGTTTCACTTTCAGTCAGTTTCCCAATTTTTATGTTTATCTAATTATCTGATAATTAGATATTTTTAAATTCAAAATTTAAACAAATTAGGAAACTTATCCCTCCATAAATTTAAATTAATTAATTCAAAATTAATTAATTAATTAATTAATTAATTAATAAAAATTATTAATTACATATAGATAAACTATTTATCTAGACAAAGTGTGCAGTAACAAAAATAATGTAATATCTAGTACAGCGTTTGTAAGAGGTGGAATTGGGGACCTATTGACTTGTAATTCAAGCTCCAATAAATTATGACAATTAATTAAACTCTTTAATTAATTTATCTAATTTATTAATTCCAGTATTACTCCACTAAAAATCTGGAATTGTAATCTTCAAGTTACAGAAATAATTTACTCAGAAAACAGTGAGCAGTCCATCGATTTAATCATTACATGTAGTTCAATCCTCCATAGACAATTCATAATTGGAGCTAGGTCATGTTTCGTTTACCTCTCCAATTACATCTTTATCCTTGTGTACCATTGATTCTCTAATGAACAATTAATTTATAAATCTATTATAAATTGAGTACTCAAACTGTTCAAGTCCTGAATCAATACACAAGGGAATCATCTTT
>JXTC01000967.1:24552-38512 GCA_002914845.1 Trema orientale | reverse complement strand
GATCGTCTATCTGCCCACTATGGCTAGTTCAGTAGTGGAGATTAGGTATTAAATTGAGAGTTCGATTCTCAAAATGCGTGAATTATTTATTTATTTATTTTTATAAGTGGAGATAAGCTCAAATTTTTTTTTTTTTTTAAAAAAAAGAAAATTTAGACCATTTATCACAGTTGAGTTATTAGCATAATCACGTGTAAATGTTCTGTTTGGTACCTAGAAAGCCCGTTGAAATGAGTTTGTTCGGAAACAATGCAAAACAGCTCCTAGATGGATCATCTTTTTTTTTTTTTTTTAAAATTAATTTTTAGATAGAATACTAACTAGTTTATGTATCATCCCCTATCTTTTGTCTTTACTAACTAGCATAAGGTTGTAATTAGGAAGTATTTTTGTATTTCAAACAGATATCTCCACGTATTTCTTTAATCAATATTCAAAACTGTAAAAATCTCAAGGTGCAAATTTAGACCCCAAAAAAGTTCAAGGAGTTGAGAGATTCAATTTCCCAATTAGTCCCTTCTTCTTAAAAAATTATCTATATTTTTCTTGTGTAACTCTCGCATATCAAAATTTACTTTATGCAGAAAAGAGAGATCCAGATCGGCGTGACTTTTTCTTTTGTTTTCTTTCTTTTCTTTTATTTTCAATAATTTTTCCCTTATGTGAAGATATATGTACGCTAAGTTTAGATTTATGGGTATTTTGTCCGACCTAATTCTAGATCTATATGAGTTATATTTGTTTTCATTTTTTTTTTTATTTTAGCTTGATTTTTTATGTTTGTACTTTATCTTTTATATTTAAGACTTTTGTTGTCCACATCTGGAATATTTTATGTGATTTAAGATCAATATCTGCAAAAAGATCTATCACATTATTAGTCGGAAGAGCCAACCCTGGTGACGGAAGATGATTTCAAAGAGTGAAGAAGCATCTTTAGTAAAACCCCAGTTATACCCCATGTTGAGTATTGTGTTTCTTCCCTAATTGTTAGTCAATACAACGATTTTGCCGATTATTCATTTACTGTAATGTATTATTTGTATTTCGATTATTATTGAATGAGTTATTATATTGAATTATTTATTTGATAAATAAAATTTTAGTTTGACTTTTTTTTTAAAAAAAAGGCAAAAAAAAAACCCAAATAGTAATTTAGACATTTATTAAAAATGAATAATGCTAGGTATCCTAAAATTTGTAACAAATTTTTAATACTAATATATGTGGCATGTGACTTGGCATAATTCATTCGGTAAAAATTTAATGGTTGATAGATTAGGTGTTAATTAAAAAAAGGTGGCGAAGATGAGGAAGACAATACGATTCAGCATAAAACTTGTTGAACAAGTAAGAGGTTAATATTATTATATTAACTCTCACCCCTGTTACAAGTATATGATCATAAAGCCAACTTCTCCAAATACTAACTCTTAATCAGTCAATAACTGAGAAGTCTCCATTGCTCAATGGGGTTACTCCAAGCAAGTTCAAGACTATCAAGAGTCCACTGGTCATGTTTTGGCATACTTGATGTTATTTTCATCTCTTGAATGCCTTAGCTCAGAGCTCAACTTCCTCCAAGTGGTAGCCTCCACAGTCACAGGAAATGAGACAGATCGTCTCGCCTTGCCTGAGCTCAAGGCCAAGATTACTGATGAACCTTTTGGAATATTGAGGTCATGCAATGAATCTGTCAACTTTTGTGTATGGCCTGGTGTCAAATGTGGGAGAACACAACAGAGAGTCACCATTTTGGACCTTAGATTCTTAAAACTTTCTGGCTCCATATCACGTACATGTTGGTAACTTGAGTTTTCTAAGGGAACTGATTCTTTATAACAATAGTTTCAGTCATGAAATCCCATAAGAGATTGGTCGTTTGCGAAGACTGCGTTATCTAGAATTGTACAACAATTCATTCATTGGGAAAATTCCTGCCAACATAACTAGTTGCTCAAACATTGTCTTTGTCAGTCTTGCCTATAACCAATTGGTGGGAGAAATTCCTGTAGAGTTGGGATCCTTGTCAAAGCTCCTGTTCATTTCTCGGAGTGGCAACTATCTAGCGGGAAGTATCCGTTTTTCATTTGGAAACTTAACTTTGGTTGATACTATTTCTTTATCCAAAAACAGGTTAAGTGGGAAAGTCCCTGATAGTTTAGGCCAACTGAAGAGCCCAACTTTCCTTTTTTTGGATGGAAATAACTTTTCTGGTACCATTTCTCCTTCAATTTTCAATCTGTCTTCCATTAAAACTTTTGATGTTGCAGTCTAACAAATCAAAGGTACTCTTCCCTCTAACTTAGACAATTTGTTTCCAAGTCTCTGAGTTCTTAACATTGGAGAAAACCAGTTTACTGGATCAATTCCAGTTTCATTATCAAATGCCTCAAATCTTGAGTACTTCACAGCTGGAATTAATTAATTCACTGGAAATGTGCCTGGTTGGGAAAGGCTACTCAGGCTTCGGTGGTTTGTCATCACCAGCAATGGTCTTGGAAGTGGTGAGGGTGACGACTTGAGCTTTCTCTGCTCTTTCACAAACACAATCAGATTAGAGGTACTCGTCAACAATTTTTGAGGAGCTTTACCAGGTTGTATTGTTAAACTTTCAGCTACTCTTGAAACGTTGTTACTAGATCATAGGTATATATGGAAATATCCCAAATGGGATAGAAAATCTTGTGAACTTGAGGAGACCTGACATTTGGTCCAACCATTTGTCAGGTAACATTCCCTCTGGTATTGGAAATCTGCCGAGACTAGTAATATTTTTTTCAGATGGAAACAATATTTCAGGGAATATTCCCTCCTCCATAGGAAACTTAACCCAATTGATGCAGCTAGATTTGAGTGACAACATTATTGATGGAATGATTCCTTCAAGCCTTGGCGAGTGTAAGAATCTGGTGAATCATGATCTTTCTCACAACAATCACGCTGGCAGCTTACCTCATGCAGTTATAGGACTCTCATCTTTGTCAATCCTTCTTGACTTGTCGAGAAACAACTTAACTGGTAAACTTCCCCATGAAATTGGAAACTTAAGGAACCTTGGTGTATTGGTTCTTCGTTGCAACATGTTCTCTGGTGAAATCCCAACAGGTCTTGGTAGTTGTATAATGCTAGAATATATGGACATGCATAGAAATTTCTTTCAAGGGGCCATTCCTTTGTTATTGAGTTCACTAAGAGGTATGTTGGTGTTAGATGTTTCAAACAACAATTTGTCTGGAGAAATTCCTAAGTTTTTAGAGGACTTTGGCACCTTGCAAAACTTGAACCTGTCTTATAATAACTTAGTGGGGGAGGTCCCAGAAGGTGGAGCATTCAAGAATGTTACTGCGACTTCAATCATGGGAAATAGTAAGCTCTGCGGGGGAATGCCTGAATTTCAGTTGCCAAGTTGCAGTTTCAAACCCTCCAAGAAGAGAAAATTGACGCTTTGTTTTTGATTGTTTCTGTTGTTTCTGGATTTCTGGGAATAGCTTTGTTGGTGTCCTTTCTTTTAGTTTGTAACTCGCAGAAGAAAAGAAAAAAACCAAGCTCAAGCAGTACTTCAGAGGGTGTGCTTTTGAAAGTTTCATACCAAAGTCTTTTAAAAGCTACTGATGGATTCTCTCCCGCCAATCTTATAGGTAAGGGAAGTTTTGGATCGGTATATAAAGGGATTCTAGAACAAGATGGCAAAATCATTGCTGTCAAGGTGCTAACCTTCTGCAACATAGTGCTTCACAGAGCTTCATTGCTGAGTGTAAGGCTCTTAGAAACATCAGACATCGAAATCTTGTTAAGCTAATAACTGCCCGTTCAGGCTTCGATTACAAAAATAATGAGTTCAGAGCTCTGGTTTACGAATTGATGGTTAATCGAAGTTTAGAAGATTGGTTACATACAAGTCACATGACAGAAGAAATGGATGAAACACCAAGGAATTTAGACCTTCTTCAAAGACTTAGTATTGCCATTGATATTGCTTGTGCTCTGGATTATCTTCATCATCAATGTCAATCACCAATAGTTCACTGTGACATCAAGCCAAGCAATATTCTTTTGGACCATGAAATGACCGGACATATCAGTGATTTTGGTCTATCAAGATTCCTTCCAAATTCCAATACAAAGACTTCAACTAGTCAAAACAAGCTCCATCACACTAAATGGCACTCTTGGTTTTGCAGCTCCAGGTATCATTCCTCATTTCCCTTCAAAATTTTAAACCAATCTGATCTTTTTTTGAGTTTTGATTGATCTCCTTAAGTATTCTCTGTATGAACTGCAGAGTATGGTACAGGCAGCGAGGTGGCAGTGTATGGCGATCTTTACAGCTATGGCATTGTCTTGTTGGAAATGTTCACAGGGAAGAGGCCTACTGATAACATGTTTACAGATGGCTTCAATAACCTTCATAATTTTGCTAAGCAAGCCTTGCCCAGCGGAGTGACTTTTTCGGGAAACAGAATGGGAGTCAATTGCTTGTGATGTAAGGCTCAAATGTTTGACTTCCATATTTGAAATGGGAGTCACCTGCTCTTCGGAATTGCCAAAAGGAAGAAAGAACATAACTATTGTTGCGGCCGAACTGTATTCTGTCAGAGACAAACTTCATGAAATATGTTATGAAGGGATAAACAAGGCATAGGGCCTTTAAACGCAGTGCAAATAAGATGACAAGGTAAATTCAAAAGAATAATTAATCTGTATTTTCATGTTATTGCCATCTATAATCAACTACAATTTATGTATTCCATAGTCATGCTAGTTATATACTAATGCAGTAATACATAAATAGACAAAAGAAGAAAAAATCCATGTATTTTAGTAATAGGTGGCTCTATTTCCACCCTCCTAATATTTTACTATGAATTGATTTTTAAAATCCATTTTTTTGTCTTTTTGTCCACTTTTATTTTCTTTTTCAAAATTTTAATGTATAGCTTCCATGATGAATAGTCAATAATGACAACAAGAAAATACCTTGAGTTTCATTTTATGCTCAAAATATATATTATGAGAGAAAAAAATCAAGAGTATAATGAACACTTTCTATCTAGTCTTAGTAGAGTTTTTTTATTTCCTTCTTCTTCTTCTTCTTCTGTGTTACGAAGAAAGTAAGTATAATGGAATATAAGCAACTGATAGCATAATAGAATATAAGCAACTGTATCAGTTATCCTTAAACAAACAAAACTAATATGTATAATAGTTTAAGTAAATGTGTATACAAACTAAATAAAAATTCATATTTGTTATTTTTAGTTTTTCTTTTTGTATAATTAGTAAATAACAAAAGGATTCACTATTCTATATGTGTATATATATATATATATTTTAAAAAATGCAGACTCCATTGTTATTCTATTCACTATTCTATTTGATATTTGGCATGACAAGTGGTAATTTGTGCTTCTATTGGCACAACATTTTCAAGTAGAACTGTCGAGAAAGCCTCGATTTAAATTATTAAAGGTGGTTCTGACGAAACTACTATTAACGCCTTTTTTTTTATAGTGACATTTACTACTTTGAATTATGATTTACCTTATTTTTTTGCATCAATTTTAGTCCATGATTTTAGTTTGAACAATTTTATTATAAACCAAAATCAAAATTGTTGATCAAAATTGTTGATCAAAATTGATGGAAAACAAATTATTATAGCAAAACGACATTTGATAGCTCAAGGACAATGAGGGACCAAGTATAGGACATTTTGAAAATTTTGGGATATTTTTCATAGACCATATAAGACTAACCTTTGGCTTCATCTTTATTATGGGGGATGTTTTAATGAAGATTTTTATTTTTGCTCCATGGATGGGTAAGATTGATTAGTTAAATATGACCTACAATATCAATAATTTCATCTATCTCCATTATTCGATTAATTAATGTTTCATACTTTAGTTTTTTTTTTTTTAAAAGGGTATAACATTAGTTTTGAAATTATAAAAAAGAAGCAATAGTTTTTTTTTAGGAAAAATTTTTGATAAAAAATTAATATTTAATTGTTTATATTAATGGTTAGTTGTTTTTTTTTTAGAATATACATAACATTAGTTTTTTTTTTGAGTTGATATATAATGTTAGTTTTGAAATTATAAAAAAAAGAATAGTTTTTTAATGAAAAATTTAATATATATACAATTAGTTCTTCAGGAAAAAAATATCTATATATATATACAATTAGTTGTTTATTATTTATTTTAATGAAAATCAACAATAGAATGAAAAAGTTTTTGATAAAAAATTAATATTTAATTGTTTATATTAACGGTTAGTTTTTTTTTTTTTTTTAGAATATACATAACATTAGTTTTTTTTTTTGAGTTGATATATAATGTTAGTTTTGAAATTATAAAAAAAAAGAATGGTTTTTTAATGAAAAATTTAATATATATACAATTAGTATATATACGATTAGTTGTTTATTATTTATTTTAATGAAAATCAACAATAGAATGAAAAAAGAAAACAAACAATGAAGAAGGGATGGGAAAAAAAATTCCAACTCATAGGTCACATATAAGTTGCCAATTTTTTAAGTCATAAATAACTTTCTATATTTATATACGTATTAATTAGATTTTTGTTTTTTTGATAAAATTATTAATATCATTATAATCATTAGATCAAAATCCAATGGTCCAAATGAAAGTATCCATCAACGAAGCAAAAATAAAAATCTTCATTGAAACATAACCTCCTTATTATTGTTACCATTTTTCGTTATTGTTGTCTTTTACTTTATTATTGTAAGGGTCTTTCGCATTCTGCCTTTTGTTATTGAATAGCATCGTTCATTTAGTTACATGTTTTTTTGGTTTAGGCATAATCCTATTACAAGTTCTTTTTTTTTTTTTGGAACTAAATGGTGGTGGATTCAGAATCTAAAGTCTTGGACTCTGTTTTAAAATTGCAATAACTTCTGAAAATTATCATAACCAACCTTCATTTTATTTTATTTAAAGAAGTATCTATTGCATTGGCAGATTTCACTTAGTGGACTAGCTGTCCTGATTTCCTATTTCCTTTTATTTCCAAGGATTTTTATGGCTCTGGATACTTTCGTTTTAGATAGATTTTCTCTTCATCTTGGTTTTTTTTCCCTTTTTATGGGTTTGTGTTTTTTGGTGCTTTGTAATTCTATATCTTATGTTCTTTTTATTTTTTAAATAATCTCTTGAGTTGGTTGCTTGTCGGCTTTAGAGTTGAGTGCCAACCTAGTTGGGATGTCTCTCTATTTGCTCGACTTTTCCTTCTCTCATTTTAATTAAAAAAAAATGATATGGATAGCCCTGTGTCATAGCATGAGTTACCTACTCTTTAGAACTACGTACAAAAATACAAAATTGAACATAACTATTGTTGTGTCTGAACTGCATTTTGTCACAGGCAGACTTCATGAAATCAGGAGGTTTAGGGCCCAATAAGCATACATACAAATACGATAAGTGTCTCGTCACAAGTCTAATCTGTCTGGATGGATATCGATCAACTTTCAATATTGAGGTAAAGAGTGCGATTCCCCCACAGAAAAAAGAAAGCACTAATTGCTCGCAACCATACACACAAAAATTTCTCACTTGATGAATAAAATAATGTATTTATCATATATTTAGGAACAATAAAATTAGGCTCCAATCCAGAAGGAAATTGGGAATTAGACAAGTCCAATTATGTTCCTCTTAATTTAGTATTTTGAGTGAAACAGTGTTTGGGGTCGGAGTTGCGCTCTGGATTAATTAATGTGACCTGTACTTAATTACAACAAAGTAGAAGATAATTGGATTAGACCATTAGAATGCACAACAGAAAGGGTCATTACAACACTTCCACGTGTCGAAACAGGATAGGCGGTCATAATAAAAACAACTCTCCCTACGTATTTCGATAAGATTGGCGGTTGTAAGGATGACTCACTTGGTGTACAAGGAATAAACAGAAAATAATATTAAAAGTTGACGGAAGCGAATAAACCGACCATATTATCAACTGAGAACTAGAAGTAATATAATAATGCAATAAATAAATAGAGAAGAAATTTAAATATTACTAGTTGATTGAGGTGAATGAACCTACCATGGTGTCAACTAGAAGTTAGCAACAGAAAATAAAGTATAGAAAAATAAATAGTTAGAAACTAATGAAGGCGATACCGTTCATATGCCAGTTTTGGTTAATTAGAGAAGTTAGAATTACGAGGCGATAAGTCTAGCTATATTATCAGAAATAATAAATAAATAATTAAAATTAAAGTGCTAAAATTTAAATAAAGCGATGTGACCGGTTGTAAGAGAAAACAACGCAGATCACTAAATAAATACGCACAATAATAAAAAAGGGAGCAAAGTAACCGATTGCACTCAAGGCAGCAATACANATATAGAGAGCACAAAACCTCGAATTTATGCTACAGGTCAAACACGAGATTGTGGAGAGTAGCTCGATACCTAAAGATCACTAAAGTACACAAGTTAGAAACTGCATGCAAAGAAACTTGTCGTACAAGTTAATAGAAAAAGTAATGTAAAAATAATAGGATAATAAAAGATGGTATAAAACTAATTATTAGATAGAAAATGATATAATGTAACCATTAGGCCTAGAATATGTCAAGAAATAAATATGGGCTTAAAAGTGGATATGCAAAAATATCTAAGCCTATAGAAGTATTTAGAGAACTATCAATAATAGTAAACTTGTTGGCCAAGTTCTATACATGCATGAACACATATATATATAGAATTATATATATATACATATATGCGAAAATAATGGAATTAAGATAAAATATTAGTGGTCAAGACTTGATTACGGATGGAACTACGGAAAGACTAAATAAATAAAATAAAACAAGATGTATATGTATATATGAAGAATTGAAATAAGATGAAGATGAAGTTAATATGTTAATGCAAATATATATGGATGAGTATGTGTATACATGTGTGTACGTGTGATGAAAATTTGGTGGCCAGGTTTTATGAAAAATGAAATTGAAGAAGATGAATTGAAGAGAAAGTGGTCACGGGTTATGAGAAAAATAAAGAGCAATAATGGTGATGATGGTGGATGATAGTTACAGCTTAGTTTTTGAGTAAATAAAGGAAGAAAAGTGATGATAGTATCAGCTCATGGTTCATGGACAAATAACTGACAAAAGAAAAAGTGGAATTGTCTTAATGAAATCTAGATATGAGAGAGAACAAGTGCAAGGAAGTGTATATAAAAATTGATAGTAATACATTTGAAGGTTTTTTTTTATCTGGTCCTCCTCCCTCTATTATAAAGTTGTTAGGCCTTATATAGGCATGCTTTAAACGGTGGAAGCAAGTTACGTGCCATCACTAGCTTTCAAAGCTCTTGGCTTAGTTGACACATTGTAAGCTACGTGCCATCGCCAAATAAAATGAAGCTTTAGATATTGACACTTTCTAATTGATAATGAACCACAATGAAGGCTTGACTCCTATGGGAATCATGTGTCACCTATCTAAAAATAGTAAATGGTCCAATCTAATTTTGTCACATGGCAAATTGGGATTTGATGTAATTTTTCCCACTCCAAGCTTGACAAATGTTCCAATACTATTGCGGCACATGGCGTTGTAATGATATGGCCTAAGCTTCTTGATGATGTAGCATGAATTTGGCAATTTTTCGATGAAATATTGACACGTCAAATTTTCTTAATTGACCCCATATAACACAATTATCACATTATTCGTAACTTTAATATTTTTAGTTAGTGACTAATTATAAAAAATTGTCACACCCCAAAACATTAAGTCTCCTGAACTATAGTGAATGTGACCATTCGCTAGAGCTCACTAATGTGAATTTTTATGAATATTGTCTTCAAACGAGTCTTGGAAACACCGCATTCATAGAGAGGGAATGTCTTCTTTTGGATGAATTTCTGAGAAAAGACGAAGCATAATTATCTTACAGGCACATCCCAACTAGGTTGGCACCCACCTATAAGATAATTTAATATTCTTCAAATCCAAAAAGAACGACCAATACTATATGTAGGCAAGCTCCAAGTAGCAGATAGCTAGCTCTAGTTAGGTTCTAGATAGTCATGCCAAAATATTTCTATTGGATTGGTCCAACCCAAACAACGCCTCATTAAAACCTTACTAGAGCAAAACTCAGTGGGAAAAATCTTTAGAAAGGAAAAAGAGTACGTTGCATGTGAGCAACAAATTTTGGAGTTTAGCTTGAATATTGCCTAGATTGACCATTCTGATGTCTTACTTGTTGACAAAAATTTTTTTACAGTGATAACAAACTTCAGTCTTGATATTGCTGCTTCGTCACCATATGCGTGCTTATTTGCATGTATTTTCCACATATATAAGAGAGAATGATCCTCATGCAAAACAAGAGGTTAGTCTAATGCAAAGAAAAATATAGATAAGCATAGAAATTAATAAAAATTTCAATATTGGACTAAATGATAATTAACCGCAAATTATTTGGACTTTGAAATAGTGAAAGCTAAATATTTTTAAATTAGAATATGCGCCCAATTATATGTTTAGACTGGAGTGTGCGCCCAGTTTAGATTGGGGTGTGCACCCATTTTATATTTTAAACCTGAGTTGCATAAAAGTATCGATAAAGATATATACTGACAAATCCTGGTTCTAATGTACCTGCTGGCAGCATAAGCTCGTACCAAGGGGTACTTTCATGCTTAGTATAATCCAATTTTGATTCATTGTTTCCGATATTATTGGCAGCATAGGCTTGAACTAAAAGATATTATCAGAAAATATCTAATTTTCGGGTTTATACTAACAGTCTCCAGTTCCAATGTATCTTGGCAGCAAAATGCTCGTACCAAAGAATACTTTTGGGCGTAGTTTTTACCCTATTTAGGATTTGTACAACTATCACAGTAAAGTATATAGATTGCTTAAATAAAGATTTTTATGAGTGCAATCTAAGATGAATGAATACCAACCATTTATTATAGAATGAAAAATTCATCTATAATAGTTCCTAGATATAGAGATGTCTAGAAAACTATATGAAGTATTTCTTGATAAATTTGAGATTGGTAGGTACAGAAAGTATATCTGTATTCAGGTCTTTGAGAGTGCAGTACCCACTAGATTGGATATCCGCAATTTGATAGGGTCCTTCTCAATTTCGTGTGAACTTAGCAGCATGCATTCTTTTTATAATATGATCAGCTGCTTTGAGTACTAAGTCACCTTCTTGGAAATTTCTGGCTCGTACCAATTTGTTGTAAGCTCGAGTGATTTTCCTTTGATAGTTTTGAACCCTATCTTATACTTGTGCTCTTTGATCTTCCAAAATTTCAAGATCAAATTCTCAAGAGTTTTCTGCTCTACCAAATGTCATCTTAGTAGATGGCATGTTTAATTCCACAGACTATGGAGTTTCAGTCCCATACACTAGAGAAAATAGAGTTTTTTTAGCAGTAGTATGTTTGGTGGCTCTGTAAGCCCAAAGAGCACGAGGTAGACAATCGTCCTATCAGATCGATTTTTCCTCAATCATTTTTCTGATAATGGCTACCAAAGTTTTGTAGAATGTTTGTATGGCTCCGTTTCCTTGAGGATAATATCTGGTAGATTTTCCATGAAAGGTTTGATATCTTTCCAGCAATAATTCAAACAGTCCTCTAATAAAGAGTGTCCCATTATTAGACAGTATTCTTCGAGGTACATCAAAGTAACAGATGATATTTTCTTGCACAAATTGGCTAGCAGCTTTTGAAGTAGCCCTCTTAAGAGAAATAGCCTCAGACCAATTTGTGAAATTTTCTGTAGCTGCTAAAATCCAGATCTTTCCTTTTGAGGGAGGACTGATGGGTCCAATGAGATCAATCGACCAAGTGTGGAATGGCCAAGGTGATGTGATACTTCCCATTTCGACAGTGGGTACATGTATCAAGTTTCCATGCTTCTGGCAAGCATCACATTTTCGGACAAATTCCATGGCATCATTTTCCATCGTCGGCCAATAATATCCAATAGTGATCAACTGCTCAAATAGACGTCTTCTACCCATATAGCCGCCACAGTCCCTGGCATGAACTTCTTTTAGGACTATTTCTATCTCATTGGATCCTAAGCATCTCAGGACCTTTCCTTGAAAGCTTTTTCTGAAAAGCAAATTATTCTGAGCAAAGAATCTGTCTGCCTTACGTTTGACAAGAATAGCTGAAGAAGTATTGTCAGGCAACTGACCATGAATAATATAATTAATGTAGATTCTTCTCTAGTCTTCTTCCTCCACAAAGAAGCTTTATTTGGGATCAATCATAAGCTGGCATTGCTTATAGTTTCTTTGCAGCTCATTAGCTTGCTTTCTTAACTCAGGCCAAAAATATCCAAGTCGTTGGATTCTTCTAGCTAGTGTTGGTCTATCTAAACCACAGATTTTAGAATGGACTTCGTCTAACACTTTTCTTCCAAATTCTTCGTCAATGCATTTTGTTAGAACTCCATCAGAGAATCTCTTGTAAATTTGATCATTGATCAATATAAATGCTTTGATTTCTCTTATATCTTTGACTTCTGGGCTTTCCAGCTTCTCTTTAATGGATTGGATCCACCCATTTGATTGTTGCATTAACGAGTGTATTGGCTCTGACTTGGTCTCTAAAGGAATTTGAATCAAATCTTCATCTGTATGACCCATTTTCAGCACTAGAGTTGTCAAAGCGTCTACATATTTATTCTGAGATCTGGGGACGTATTCCAGTTCATGATTTTTAAAATTATGGAGCATTTCTTGAATATCTTCTCTGTATTTGACTAAATTCGGCTCTTTGACAGCAGAGTGTCTATTAAGCTGTCTGATGACTAAGTTGGAGTCCCCACATATTTTTAATTTTGAAATCTTCATTTCCTTGGCCAGATCTTTTTAATAAAGTTAAAGTTATTGAGAATAGGAATAAAAAATTGGAAAAAGATCAATGCGACTACATATTTTAGATGGAGATGTAGTATGTTCTTCTGATTATATATTGGCAACTATGGTGATGAAGAGTTTAAACTTCTACTTGAAATATTTCAATGTAATCTTGTTTTTATTTATTGTCGACCTACGCTTATGTGGATTTATTTGATGCTTATTCAATCAAAAATGTCATAAAAGAAAAAAATTCGACTTTAGCTAAGGTATCATTTTTTTTCCCGGAAATAAAATGCTTGCCTTGCCCTTCAATGAAGATTCCTCTTAAGTCTTAACTAAATAATGAGAAATTTGATTATTTTTGTGTTTATTTATATATTAAGAGTGTTAGTGTAATTATTTTGTAGTGTAATTATTTTTGGTATAGGAGTGTTACCATAATTTTAATACTAAAGCTAATAATCACCAAAGTCATCACATGTCTTGATGTGGCAGAGCTACATTGGATTAATGGGGCAGACTGGACTTCTTAAAAATACAAATAAGAAAGAAATTAAGTCCTATAGTTTTATAAGTGTAAATTTCAGTACTAGTGCCCAGTGGAAAAAGCAGGAGGCACGTTTTTCAATGCTCATTCTCCCTAAAAAAATGTTTTCCAATTCCCAAACCTGTGTAACATTTTTATTTAGGCTGCGTAACATTCAATTTGAGGTGTATAATACTTTTGCTTTGGTCACTAGTGCCTCATTATTAGAGTGGGTAATATATATATATATATGGGTGATGTTTCAATGGAGATTTTTGTTTTTGCTCCATGGATAGGTAAAATTATCAAGTTGAATATGATCTACAATAGCAAGTAATTTTATCTATTTTTGATCAATTAATGTTTTATTCAATTATTTTTCTTTTTTACTCATTTCTTTTCTTTTTTTTGATTTTAACTTATAAGTTTAATTTTTTAAATTTCATTTAATTTGAACATATTATGCTACTAATATGAATAAGTAATTTTTTTGGGAATATAAATAATGTTAATTTTGTTTTTATATGAGAT
>JXTC01000967.1:8961-24485 GCA_002914845.1 Trema orientale | reverse complement strand
TCTGTTTCATATTTATATAAAAAATAATATTAAATTTATCATATAAAAAAAGGATCAATTTCATATTTATTTATGTAAGATCAATTTTGGGTGGCGGTGTATCTATTTGGGATTGCGAATATGGACAATTAGAAACAGGGTTGGATATATATGAACGTGTAGCCGCCATGGAAACGCGTCATTAGTTTTACAGAGCTTCTTTTTTTTTTTTTTTTTTTTTTGAGTACTCTGATGGTCTTGAATTAAGGTTAATCGGTAAAGGTGACGTCGTCGAGGGTTTGGCTTGGGACCCTCGTAGAGAAGGTTACATTTTGAGTGCTTCATTGGCTCATAACATAAGTTTGTGAGATTTGTCTGCTCTGCGGCTGCCTCAACCAAAAACACCAAAAACGCTCTCTCCAGGCCATGTTTTTGGGGTATTTTAGTATAAATAAGACAAAAAAAAATAAAAGAATATTTTAAAAAGCAACCAAGCAGCTCCTTATTCCAGCCGCTTATTCCAGCTGCTTATTCCTTTTTCTATAATAGTAATAGATATAGAGGAATGGACTCAAATATTGAATTTTTATAATCATTAATTATCGATACATAGAATTAAAATAACTACCAATAGGTATAATTATTCTATTTTTGTTTCTGATTCTCGGTGTTTTCTTTTTGTAAGAAAACATATTTCCTCTCTCTCTCTTTTTTTGAACAGTGCATTAACTTTCTGTTAACTTCTTCTTTTATTTTTTAATTTTAATAGATTTGCTAACTCTTTTTTTATTTATTCTTTTTCATTTGGGAAATTTTGTCAATTAAGGCCAAATAATTAATTGCTTCCACTAATAGAGAGAAATTTTGTCAGCTAGTGCTAAATAGCTAACTACTTCCGTTAATAATGTAAATTAGAAGAGAGATCATGAATGTGAATCTTACTATTACAAAATAATTTGTCACATGCTTGCATCAATAATTGTGTGATTGTTTCTAGCCAAAAAATAATTTGTGGTTATTTGTTTAATAATACAAAAACAACTTGATCCAAGATTGATTGAGAGAAGAATAATTTGTCACATGCTTGCATCAATAATTTGTCACATGCTTGCATCAATAATTGTGTGGTTGTTTCTAGCCAAAAAAAAGTGTGGTTATTTGGTTAATAATACAAAAACAACTTGATCCGAGATTGATTATTGAGAGAAGAATAAAAAGAGAATAGAGGAGCTATATTTGTACCCCAATTTGTTTAAAAACATCATTTTAATAGTGAAATGACGGAATTGGATAAAATAATGACACATCTAAAACTTACAGAATTCAAAATACTCAATACATCCATTCCTCAACACGATTTTCAAGACACGCATTTTTTCATTTTCTTTTCTTTTCTTTTATTCTGCACACTCCCTTTCTTCCCTAATTTCTCCCTTTAATCCAATATCAAGTTTATTTCTTTTGTTGATTACTTATTTTTCATTTGTTCTTTCTGTTTTTTTTTTTCTTTTTTCATTTGAAGAGTTTTTCTTTTGTTTTTTTTTCTCTGGGTTACACATATTCAGCTTTACACCTTTGTTTCGTGTTTATTTATGTGATAAGTGCATAGAAGTTTTTAATTTTTTGATGGATACTCGTCACATATATATATATGTATATCTAAATTAATTAGATTTCTACTGGGTTGAAAAGTAATTGGGTTTTGGTCATAGTGGGAAGGCATGTGAATTGCAAAATTAACGATGATTCTTTAAATAGAGTAGATAATTCTTTGAATTAATACGATTTTTCTCTTGCAATGGTTGATGAGTGTGTATTTTACTCACAAATCAAGTATTCTTCAAGTTCAAATAATTGTAAGTTCTCAAGTATTTGTGTTGTTTTAATGTTGTTTTATGTTTTTATTATAGAAAATAAGAAATTGAGGCTTACTGTATATTTGACACCAAAAAGGAGAAGTTTATGAAGCTATTAATAGCCGAAACGAGGACCAGAGCATTAAAAAAAAACTAAAATGCTCAATTGGACTAGCAGCTAGGCGCCGCGGTGCTCAAAAAGGGCACTGCGGTGCCTCAGAACTAGAACGCTAGCACCGCAGTACCCAGAAAGTGGCACCGCAGTGCCTCAGTGCTGGCGCCGCGGTGCCAAAAACGGGCAGCGAGGTGAGAGGAGGCATACCTTTGAGAGCTAAAAAATCCTAGTGAGAGAGAGTTTTGGAGTTGAAATTTGGAGAGGATGCTTAAGAGAAATGCTTGAAGAATTGAAGGCTTGAAGACCTCTACAAAAGAGTTTTCTCTTCCACTTTCTTACCCTAATCTCATTTAAATTTTGTATTAAGCATATTATATAATTTGTTTGGAATATTGAAATTCTTTATGAGATTAGCCTTGGATTCTACTATGCCTGGAATTTATGTGGCCAATGAATTAGTTGAACTTAGGTTCTAATTTTGATACTTGAGAGAGTTTGATTTTATAAACCAGAATTGAGAAACATAATTTATGATGTTGTGAGACTGAGAGGAGATCAATACCTAGATAATCAAATTAGGAAGTTCTTAAGGGCTAGATTTAATGAGTGCTTAGGGAACTGGGTTAGATAGAGATATCAACTTGGGTACTTAGGCATATTATTTCATTCGGTACTCGAGAGAGAGAATGAGGTTAGATTAGGTCCCTTGATTAGTGAATTTAGTGGAAATAGTCTAATAATTGCTTAATTTGACGAATTTAGGAATAATTAGGGGAAATCATGTCCTTAGTACATTAGTGCATAGTAAATTTCATATTTTATTTACGTAATTCTTTTATCTTTATTTTTATTCATTTTATTTTAAATTCACTTAGTTTTGATGCCTAGATAAAATTAGGTTATGATAATTTTGGTACTTAACAACTAATCTAAAATCCAATCTCTGTGGATCGACCATTCTTACTGCTATACTAGTTAATTCTAAGTTTTACTAGACTTGCTAGGTTAGTTAATAGGAAGTAATTATAAATGTTAACTTGGTACTGGATGTTTTTTCACCATTACCAATGGTGAATATATTAATTTATACTACAGGATGGTGTTTTCTTGGTTAGGGGTAGATACCCATGTTTAACTATAATATCTTCTCAATCTCTAATTATTTTTTCCTGCTTTATTTAATTTTGTGTTTTAATAAAAGATTCTTTTTCCAAAATATCCCACCATCAAGTAATAAAAAGTTATGGATATTTCACTGGTTTTAAAAAAACTTTCTATAGGATGTTGGTAAGGTTCTTTTTATTTTATTTTATTTTTATTTTTAAATTTTTCTATGGTTTATTTCAATCCTTAGAGCTGCCTTAATTCAACATTTTTTTTTCATTTTATAATTTTAAACACAAGGGTAAAACAGTATTAAAATAAAAAATTTAATAAAGTAGGGGTGCTTTATGTTTAATAGGTACAAATATAATCACCCAAGAGAATAATAGTAATATAATATAATAGAAGTGAATGAGAATCTTCTTCCTATAATTGTCATTAGAAAATATGGATTGACAGCCAAATTACGGTATAGTCACATGGATAACATTGCTCATCCCAATTTTTATACCAAGATATATGGCATGTAAATTATCACCATCTAATTGGTGTGTTAAAACTTACCACAAATAGATTAAACAATATCACCAATTGAGTGGTGACAAATCACATGCCACATGTGTTGGTATTAAAAATTTGGTACAAAAATTGGTACCTCAAGTATTATTCGTAGTCACCCAGTTTTTTTTATATCATATATATATTATTTTATTTTATTATTTTTTGGTGGGACCCACTCTTATTTTGGAAAGTCAAAGAATTTTCCTTCTCTCTCTCCTCTCCCTCTCGTTCACTCCCTCACATTCGACAGAAACAGAACATAAAAGGGCTATTAACGATGACAACCGGGTGTTCACTGCTGCTAACTACCATATCCGAAGCACGCCGCCAAGACCAGCTCGCCACCGAAGTGCCGAGACCACTGGAGCCACCGTTCGCCAGTAGGAAGCCAAAAACTATCGCGGAGAAAATTTAATTACGGTGCCGATTTCGGCGACGTCAAGCCGTGAACTTAGGTTTCACGAATTCGTCTCAACAAGAGGAATCACATGATATATATCTCTTAAATTGAAATTATCCAGATTGAATTTTGCCATTGTTGAACTGTTTGAGCTTTTTAGTTTCGAACATTGACTTTTTGATCAGATTGTTAGATCGCAAGATTAATATCATATTTATGATATATGCATGAAATAGTAAAAAATGAGATATACATTGACTATGTTTGGTGACAAGCATGAAAATCGAGATCGAATGGCTTATATTTGCCTCGTTTCATGTGTCGGTAGTCGGGTTTTGGCCCGAGCCTGAATTAATCAAGTTATATATCAAACTTAGCTAATTTAAAGCTCCGTTGAAAAATCAAATTTTCGAAGCAAGCGATTGACGGTTTGAAAACGACCCCCGACTCTCCGAACGATCGCCAAATGACGTCAAATGTACTCTATAGCATCGTATCGCTACCTTATTGATGTAGGGGATCCAATTGCCTTATTTTCTATTATTTTCATAAACATTGGAATATGATGTGAAAGAGTGAAATTTTGTGATTTTATTAAATTAAACTGTTTTGAATAATTATTTTAGTAAATTATTGATTTATGAAATATTGTGGACTGCTTTAGATATTTTCCATGTAATTTTGTGCAAGTTTTATCTTTGGGTTTGATTAAATCATAAGCATTATATTGTCAAATTTTTAGAGCATAAAATGGATTTTTATTTAAAAATCAGAGCACGTCTAGAATGTTAAACTATTGCATGGTTGTTTGATACTTCACATATTGCACATTGTATAGGATTACATATAAGAGTCATCTTAGGTATCGTGGTATTGTAGTGGGCAGACTAGTGTACCTGCCCTCGGTAAGAGCCTGTAAACCTGCGCGAGATTGTTTTTCCGACCATCTCCATTCAGTAGGTGTAGGTATTCGGTGCCCCTCTAGCTTGGTAGGATTAGATATATAGGTGTCCTTCTGGTCTCCAGAGATAGATGTCAGGTAGAAAGCACTCAATACATGCAGTATAAGTTGCTCTAGTCGTGATGAGAGGATATCTGGTTTTGGTTTTTAGCATGATTTCCAATTTTGATTTTCTATATATGTTTTGAATGTTTAATATTTATTAAATGCTTTCCAGAACTACTAACCATGCAGGTGTTTTGAGAATTATAAAAAGATTTTCCCAAAATATTAATTGAGTAATCTACTGAGTATTTTATTCTCACCCCTTACTTTCTCCACAGGTGGTGTCCAGTGTGATATTGGTGACTAGCATGCAGATGAAGAGGCTATCTTTCACTTGTAGTTCGTGACTTGGTAATGCTAGCAGTGGGATTTAAAGACTTGTGCTTATGTCTTGTTAAATAAATAGATTATGCTAGCATTTGAACCAAGTATACTACTTTTGAATATATCTATAAATTATATATACCATACTAGTACATGATGTTGAGGTGTGAATGATGATGCTTGATTAACTATTTGAATTTGGTTTTTCTAATAATTATTCAATCTATATTTATTGGTGACTACGAATTGTGTGATAGGTTCACTGGTTGGAATTCCAAATATTTTTCTTAATTGGACTGTTTTAAAAATTCAAATCTTTTAGACTTTTTTTTTTTTTAGAAATAAATTAAAAAATTTCAACTTCTAGTGAAATTTTCCTTCTGCAACTGGCCTGAGATTTGGGTCCTGACACTTAGTATTTATTACTTTTAACAACTTAAAATTATAACATCGTAATCATCTAAAAATGAAGCAATTACTATATCATGTTTGGTTTCATCATGGATGGAGCCACGCTTGTTATTTAGGAGCATCGCTTAACTAAAAATAAAAATTTAGAGCCAGCACTACAACAAAAAAAGTCTTTCAAGGCACTTAAAAAAGTGCCTTGAAAGATCTTTCACGGCGCCATAAAAAGCGCCTTAGTTTCGGGTGCCGTGGTAGGCGCTGGCTACCAAGGTGCTCAAAAAGCGCCGTGGAAGACCTTCCTCGGCGCCTGATAGGCGCTGGCTAAGTATATACATTAGTTTTCTAGGCCAAACTAACATGATCATCAAAGACTATATAGTTTAAATGAACAAAAATTAGGAACCTCAAATGAGAAATTGCATTAGTTCTTCGACCCACTCTTCAAGAAGTCCATTAATATCATCCTTTGTGTAGAAATTTTGTTCATTAAACTACAAAGTTGAACACCTTATTTGTTAGAAAGTAATCAATCAAACTCTAAATTAGAAGAGAAATAATAAAACATACGGTTACATACTATTGTGGTAAATGATTTAACATTGGCTTGTTCAATAACTTCTCTCATAAATTTACATATGTAACAATTAACTTCATATCCAAAGTAGTTGATATGACAATTTGTTAAGTTTAAAATCTTACTCATGATTCTAAGGTGTAATTAGAAATTGATGTTCATTCTCCATGGATAACATCCGGGTTGTCAAACTTATAGCACGATCCTTACGTGGACCACCTTCTGTAGTAACTGCACTAGGATCCATGAACATATACCTATCTTGATAGCCATATTGGGTCACTAAACGGTTAGGTCACTAAACGGTGTAAATGCCTACAAGTACAAAATGCAATGTGAATTAAGTATTGTATTATATAATTTCCAACTATAGATATATATATATATATGAAGTGCTATATATATGAAAAAATTAAACTTCTTACCTCATGTATAACGTAATAGGCACGGCCCCAATCTTTTGTAACGTGCAAAACTCAATTATGTTTTCTTTGAACATGGGCAAATGAAAAGTTTCTCCAAACACTTCTTCATCAAAGGGAACATGAACAACAACCCCTTCATTCGCTCCTTGAATGGTATTCAATAGTAATCTTATAGAAGTTGGTGCACCATCAATTCTAAACTATTATTTGTGTAACAAATAATAAACTCAAGCAATTCCACACAATTATAACATCATTATATCACCACAACGTACAATTTCGTATATGATATCATATCTCATCTAGTTTAAACTTTTCAAAATAATAAGAAAAAACCAGTGTAGAAAGTTACGTAAGTTAATAAAAGAAAAAAAAATTGAGAAAATATACCTCAGTTTGCTCAATTTGCTAATTTACAAGTAATCTAAGTACTCCAACTTCTACTAAAACCTATACATAAATTAAAATGATAAATAAAATTCAATATCTATAATCCACAGCACTTTAAATTTGAAAATTCATATATTTGAAATAAGTATATATGCAAAATAAGAATTTTAACAAATAAAAAATGAAATAGAATTCTACAACAACAATCTATATCCAACAAATTAAAAATTTTAGAATCTAACATAAAATTGGTAGAAATTGAGAGAGCCTACCTCAATTTCAAACTTTTGCAACTAATGATCAACTCCACATGACTTCACCTTTTAGCAATTAAAAACATTGAATATATAAATTTTTAAAAAACTACACAATAATCAATTAAAATTGCATAAATTTGGATTAATTGACACTAAGGATGGAAACTAAAAAATATGACCTAAAATATGGTTTCTAGTAAATAAACATAAAATTGGTATAAACTAATATAACACACCTTCAATTTAAAACTTTTTACAACTAAATGAACTCATATTTCACCTAAAATAAATAAAAAAAATTGGGTGTATCAATACCTCCAAGCAACAAAATCATAAACTATAACATCACAAATTTGGATTAATTTGCACTTAAATAGCAAAATATACCAAAAAATATGATTTCTAGTAAATAAATTGTTTAACTATTACTTAGAAGATTAAAGATTAAAAAAGCATGCTCAAGAAATTGACCATATATATAAAAAAATTAAAAACAAAAAATAATTACAAACTAGATCTCAAGTTAATTTACTCTCTAATTACCTAAAATATAAAATTAGTAAAAATTGAGGCAACATACCTTCAATATCAAAATTTTGTAATTAAATGAACTTCACACTTCACCTAAAGTATTTTTAAAAAATGGATATATTAACATCTATATTCTATAAGACAACAAACTATAATAACATAAATTCGGATTAATTCATACTAAAATAGAAAAACATAGCCAAAAATAAAATTTCTAGTAAATAAACAACTAAAGTAGCACTTATAAGAGTAGAGATTGTCAATGCATAGTCAAGAAATTTTAATTTCATAATTTCGGGCTCTAAATAAACACACACTTAAACATAACCTAAAACATAAAGTTTATACAAATTAATAAGTCAAAACCATAGATAAAATAATGGATAAAAAATTTAAGTGACAAAAATAAGTTGGATTACCTTTTTCTCTGAAAAAGAATGGTATATGGAAGGTTAAAATTCTAAATCAACACATAGCCTAAAATATGAAATTTTCACAAATTAATAGGTTAAAATCATAGTTAAAACAATAGGTAGTCTTAATTTAGTGATAAAAACAAGTTTAAAAGATTAGAAATACCTCTTTGGCCGGAAAATATGGTATATTGGAGCATGGAGGTGCGGCTGGGTTTGGAGAGAACATGAATTGAGCAAGAGAGAGCAAGGGTTCGCGATTTGGGGCCCTTATACAGGGCCCCTATCACGGCACCGCGCCGTGATACTGGGCTTTTACGGTGCCTATAAAGAGCCGTGAAAGACATTCACCTAGGCATCGTGGTTGCTTATGCCTTTACCACGGCGCGTCCGTACACACGCCGTGGTAAAAGCTTTTTTTAGTAGTGCAGGTTCGTTGTCCAGGGTCACCTACCAAAGAATAAAAATTTGTAGTAAGAAAATAAGACAAAAACATTAAGAAAAATTTCAAATGTAACACTTTTGAAAGCCATGAAAATAGAAACTAATGAAAATTAAAAGTGACATTAATTGTAAGTAAATATTAGTAAAATATAATCTAATTATCTTATAAAACCAAAATGGGAAACAAGATGGGTGATGTATTTAGTATAACTACTGTAGCAATGGAGTCTCTTCCTATCATGAAGAAGCAGCGATAGGGATTGATGAAGGAGAAGCCATAGTGTTATCAAAGCAATCCGGAATACTCAAATCCGGCTCCGTAGCTTTGATCCGTTTCNAATTGTGGAACAAGGCTAACTTCAGTAAGAAGATGTTCCATGCAAGTGCTATTAGTTTTCAATTTCAAAGGTTACTTACCTAACATGTGATTATACTATTCTATTTATATTCCTAAATTTGTTATAATGAAAACTCAATTTTCATGTTTTTTGAGTCTATACTCTAACCTATTTTCATTTCTTTTTAGAACCCTATTTTTAGTCTAACCTAATAAAATAAAGGGCGAGATAGATATCTGACCACTTTAAGGCCCAGAACTTAGTTTATGATCACATCCCGTACATTATAGTAATATGTCCAAAACTAAAGCCCGTTGGAATTTATAATACTAAAATTACCCTCGAGAAACCCAAACCGAAGAAGCCCAAATCGATCACGATTTCCCCTTCTCTCTCCGTCACTTTCTCGCTCATTTTCCCTTGCTTTCTCCCTTTTCTCCGCCACTTTCTCGCATTTTCCATCTCTTCCAAAATTTTCTCACTCACTTTCCTTTATCTCAGACGAAAACATCTCCACGATTTTTCTTTTCTCAAACTTTTTCTCCATAAAAATCTCACTTAAAATCGTATTCCAAATCCAAATTCGAAAATAAGTCTTTTATTTCCTAAAGAAAAACCACAAAATTGCGATCATAAGCTAACATATACGAATCTATATGATTTGAAGCAAAGATCGAAGTTCAGCACTAAAAAAATCAAGTTCATCACGGGAAGGTAACTACATACAGAGCTCCTTTCTCTTATTCATATATTTTGTATACGAATATAAGTATTAGTACATGGAATTTAGGGTTTGTTTATAATTTTTGTTTTGGTTTTGGTAAATATATGAGTATATAGGCATGTGTGTTTCAAATTACATTGTTGTAAAATAATCAAAATGAATAACATTAATCCTGATTGCTTGATTTCTCATTGGTATATAAATTTACAGAATCAGTATATACATTTTTGAAATATGAATTTCTAAAATCGGTATATACATCTTAGGGTTCATAGATTGAGTCTCTGCTTTTATTAATGAATCTCTAATAATTGGGTCTATGGTATATATATGATGATCATTTGTTGATTTATCTTGGTATATGAAATTAAAGAAGTAGTTCATAGAATTTATGGTTTTACATTTAATAAATTATGTTTATGGACTATAATGGTTTTTGTGAATATGAAGTGTTCGATGAAATGCCACAAACAATTGTGTATCAATTTAAATAATTTCTTCAGGTTCATAGATTTTAGGGTTCATGTACTTTTCATGATACTTTGAAATTTGTTTGGTAAATGAGGTTACATATCTAGTTCATAGATTACTGTTTAGATATATGGACTCTAATGATTTTCATGAAAATCAAATGTTTGATGAAATGCCAAAAAAGATTATTGTATTAATCAGAGAGTTTATTTAGGGTACATGGTTCATACAGTTTAAAATTCATACATAGTTTCGTACATAGTTCATGTTGGTAAGTGCATTATAGTTCTTGTATGTGTGACTTTTCTCCTTTTGTTGAATCAAATTAGAGGTAATTTAGAAGGCTATTGAAGTCATAAGAGTTATTTATAGTTCAAAACTAATTCAATTTGGTACATAGATTTGTATTATGGTACATTGATTCAAAGAAGCCAAACAGTTTTCTCTAGCTGCATCTCATTAGCTTTGTGAACTCCTTTAAGTGGTGCATAGATTATGAAGTCCATAATTTGGTTCTTTTATTTTCTTAATGGACTTTACTTTCTTTATTTCATATGCTAGATTGATTTAAAACCACATATTTCAGTGTTTGATTTATAAGTTTATATATCTTGTTCATAAGTTTTTTTTCTGTGTTATTTTGTACATATAGATCTTGAATCTTATTAAAGAAATTTGTTTCCTAACATGATTTTATAGTGGTTAATGATATTTTCCTAGGGGTTCATGATATTTTTATAGTGATTTATTATGTTTTCAGAGTGGTTCATGATTTGTTTCAGAGTGGTTCATGACTTTTACATAATGGTTCATGACTTTTTTATGAACCCAACGTAAACAAGGATAAAAACTGTTTCATGACTTTTTCTGTTTGGTTCATAGAATATTTAACTTGGTATATGTGTAAGTTTTATCTTTGTTTTGAACCAGATTTGAGTAAAAAGCATTTAAGGTCGTAAGAATCTATGATATTGTGTGCATTCATTGAAAATATTTGATCTTATGAGGTCTACTACTACACTGGACTGGAGCTGGTATATGGATTATAAATTTGATTGATTGAATTTTGATTTATGTTTTTATTAGATTTATGGAACTTTCATATCCCTGGAATTTAAATTTAAATTTGACATTGAATCTGATATATATACACAAATATATATATCATTACCTAAATGGTTTTTCCTTAGCTGAGAAACTTTGTCTCCCAACATGATTTTATAGTGGTTAATGATGTTTTCCTAGGAGTTCATGATATTTTTATAGTGATTCATTATGTTTTCAGAGTGGTTCATGATTTGTTTCAGAGTAGTTCATGACTTTTGCATAATGGTTCATGACTGTTGCATAATGGTTCATGACTTTTTTAGTATTTGTTCACATTTATGTATTTCATTCATAACCTTGTGTGTTTGGTTTATATTTTTGTAGATTTCTAATTAAAATGGAGTACATTGTACCGGAATCTGAGTGGGGAGAACCAAAGAAAATTCAAATGAATTACTCCAAGATCCATATACTACAACTCATCCATGATAAGATGAGTGTACAACGACGGAATCAATTCAAGAAGACATGCTTTGGACATCTCATCAATGTGAGAGTAAGAAGGACAATCCCACAACTTGTTCAACATTTGCTTTTGAGATCGATACCATGCCCCAACAGTGATGAGGCATGGTTCAAGATCAATGGACTTAAATATGTATTTGGTCTGAAGAAGTATACAGCAATTATGGGGACTGAAGACCAAAAGAGTAAATAGACTTGAAAAAGCATAATCTTCAATATATAGGAGGTTTAAGGAAATTTTTCTTCCTTGAAAAAAAAGTAAAGAAGTAAGAGATTAGAGAAAAATTTCAATCATATGGTGGGAAGAACGATGAGTTGATGATAAAGCTTAGCGAGCTGTACATACTTTCGGATTTCTTAATAGAAGATCAATAAGAACTGATCAAAACAGAATATGTTGATATGGTAGACATAGATTGGATATGGGAGGACTACCATTGGGGAAGAATCTCATTTGAAAAAATAATAGAATACATCAAGTCGGCACCTAGCAAGCACCATCTCGCTCAGTACCCCCTATATGGGTGCCCAGTTGCTCTACAAATTTGGGGATATGAGATACTATCGAACATGTGTATATATGTCGAGTCAAGAGGACATTTGTATCCAAGAATCACAAATTGGAATTCAACCAGACAACCCAATTTTGATGAGCTGTCTGAAAATGTTTTCCAAGACCCTGATGTAAATAACGAATTCATGATTTTTACATAGTGGCTGATGTTTTTTTTTTGTTATGTTAATTAGGTTCATGTTTCTATTTCTAAGTAGTTTGTGATTTTTGTATAACCTTAAACTATTTCCTTGCTTGAGATTAAACTATTTACAAGACCCTAATGTAAGTAAATGGTTTGTGTTTTCATGAATTTTTAAACTGACTCATAACATTTGTATACTTTTTGGATTAAAATGCTAGTAGTTGATAATGTTAATATACTGGTACATGAGAATTATATAATGGTTCATAGGTTTTTGTTATTAGTACATAGATTTTTCAATTGTGATTAAAATGAATATACCAGTTCATAGGTTTTTATTCTTATTGGTGTAGCTCACTTCAAGTGATTCATTTGATTATTTCAGGCTACTTACCTTGAAATGTTCTATACTCCTGATGAGCTGAAGAAGGAGTACATGGCAAAATTTAGAGAGGAGGAAAATTTTGAAGAAGAAGAACATGATGAATCATCTTCTGCTGAAGCAACACCAAAACATCTTCAGCTAGATAACATAATCGGGCAGAACAGGCAGATCATCAAAGAAAACAAAGAAATGAAGAAGCAGATGGACTTGTTCGAGAGAATGGTTGTTGAAATACATGCAAAGCTTTTCCCTGAACAATATGCACCTGGTCCAAGCACTGCACCAGCAGCAGCCGACAAAGGAACGCAGGAGACTGTTGAGAATGAGGAAGTTGCTGACAAAGGAGCTGAGCACGAGGATACTGCTGTACAACTGGACTATAGTTCAATTCGGGTAAATAATCAAAAGTTTTGTTTGCTTCATTATTTTTGTACCTTGGTTCATTCAATGAACGACTTTTTTTTTTTTTTTTGTGCTGTGAAGGAGGTCATTCAGGAGCTTAATATTGATGAAATACAAGCAGAAGAACAACAAAAGAATGATATGCCTGAAAAGGTAGTTTCTCAGTATGGTTCATCATATTTGTACTTGGTTTAAGAAATTATGCGTGTAGTTCATGACATTATATATATGGTTCACAAGCTTAACATTACTACGTCTTTATGCTTGTTTATAAATGTGCAGAACTTTGGGAGCAGCAGCAGCGACCCAGCTAAAAACATTGACAAAGGAAAAGCTATTATGGTGGATGAGGTACGTACAATATAGTTAAATACATTTTTATTTTGGTTAACTTTACATTCAACGCTAAAATATTTTTGTGATATTTTAGATTAGGGAGAAAAACATAATAAATAAAAAAGATAATACAAGCAACCAAGAAAAGGAGAAGGAAGACAAAAACGAAGAAGAAAAGCAGGTGTATCAGGAAAAGGTTTATAGAATTATTAATAGGTTTTGATTATACTTGGTTCATCACTTTTTCTGTTTGGTTCATAGAATTATTGACTTAGTATATGTGATAATGTACTGAAGAAAATTCATTTCATTTGGCATGACGTATTATGATCAGAAAACCAAGTTCATATATAAATAAGCATCAATATGAATGTGCAGGTACTGGACAATGGCAATGACAACGGCAGCGAAATCAAGGAGCCACATACTGTAGAAAAAAAACAAGGAAACAAAAACTTGGATGTAGAACTGGTATATTAATCAACCATTAATGCCATAAATGTTTAGATATACAGTATTCTTGTTTAATTTTGATCCTTGGTTTATTTGTATAACTATGAACTTAAAAGTAATTTAGGATTTTCCAACAATTTATGCCTGGTTCATTACTTTTCTTGTCTGGTACGTAGGTTTTTATTCTTGGTACATGTAATAATATACAAAGAAGCTGAATCCAACGTAAATAAGGATAAAAATTGGTTCATGACTTTTTCTGTTTGGTTCATAGAATATTTAACTTGGTATATGTAATAATGTACTGTTCGAAGATTGATTTCGTTTGACATTATATATTATAGTATATGCTCACTTGGTTGATCATATTGATTTATATGGCCAGGTCAATGAAGAAAAGATCGAACAAGCAGCAGCACAAGCAGCAGAGAAGAAAAAGGACAATAAATAACCTGAAACAAAGTTAAATAACATTACAAAATAAAACAATTCTAAAAACATTATGTACTTATATACTAAATATAAGAACTAATTTTATTTTACAGGTGGCTGCTAAGACTAAAGTAACTACTTCTGGACCTAGAAAGTCTCCACGAACAACAAAAGAACAAGCCAAAGGGGAACAAGCCAAAGGGAAACAAGTAGCTACTGAACCAAAACAGAAAAGAACAAAAGCACCAGCAAAGAGAGTTCTTCAAAAGGAAGCAGCTGAAGAGGAGGCAAAGCTGGATTTGCCTAACATAAAGGCATGTGCATCTAAGCCCGCAGACAAAAAATAAATATTTGTTTCATTATCATAGATTTAGAGAATAGTTTAATTGTTTATGTTCCTAGTTCATAACTGAAAACAAGTTTATGTTTCTAGTTGGTAGCTAAAAAAAAAAATTAATACTTTATGTTTCTAGTTTATGTTTCTGGTTGATTGAACTAGTTTGTAGTTTATGGTATATTTTTTTATATTTAAAATAAACCTTATTTACATAATTTTATATTACAATGAATATATGTTTGACAGATTTACTACGTTTGGTGTTATTATGGTAGTACATATAGAAAACAGTTTGATTGTACTATTATTACTAAAGTATTGGATCCTTTGGTATATGAGATGTATATATATCATGAACTACGTATTAAAACCGATGAACCATAAAGGTAAAATAATGTACCAATTTGAACAGCATATGAAAATACTAGTACATTTTGAATGGTATATGACTTCATATACCAGACATGGAAAATCATGTACATAGCAAAGAAATTCATATACCAGCTACCGAAATATCACACAATAAGGTATAAAATATATGGGTAAGTCAGATGTATTTATGCTTCAACAAAACATTGTAACATTATAT
>JXTC01000966.1:0-19792 GCA_002914845.1 Trema orientale | reverse complement strand
AACTTTGCTACGAGGTTTATAGTCTGTCATATAGTTAGTTTCAAGAAAAGTAGCATTTGTCGATGCAAATACTTTCTTATCTTGAGGACTATAAAATAGACCCCCACTCGTTCCCTTGGGATAACCCACAAACATGCATACTTCTGTATGAGGTTCTAATTTCCCAGTTTTTCCTTTCAGTACATGTGTTGGATACCCCCATATACGTATATGCTACAAACTAAGTTTTTGACCATTCCATAGCTCTAGAGGTGTCTTTGGTACTGATTTAGAAGGTACCACATTCAAAATATATACAGCAGTTTGTAACGCATAACCCCACAATGAGTTAGGTAAAGTAGAATAACTAAGCATAGATCTTACCATGTCTAATAATGTTCGATTTCTCCTTTCTGCAACACAGTTTTGTCGTGGTGTACCTGGTACTGTGAGTTGGGATATAATTCCATGTTTAACAAGGTGAACATTGAATTCATCATCAACGTATTCACCTCCTCGATCGGATCGAAGAGATTTTATTGACTTACCTAACTGCTTTTCAGCTTCTGCTTGGAATTCTTTGAACTTTCCAAAAGTTTTAGATTTCCTACGCATTAGGTAAATATAACCATATCTTGAATAGTCATCAATGAATGTGACAAAATATTCGTAATCCCCTCTTGCTTGTACATTCAATGGACCGCAAACATCGGAATGTATTAATTGAAGAGGTTCAGTGGCTCATTGACCTTTTGCAGAAAACGGTCTTTTGGTCATTTTACCTTCAAGACAGGATTCACAAACTGGTAGAGTGCCAACAGTTAGCTCTCTCAAAGGACCATCCTTTACTAGTCTATTAATTCCGTCAAGATTAATGTGACCTAGTCTAAGATGCCAAAGATATGTGTTATTGTCATGAGAAATCTTTTGTTTCTTAGCATTAGGTTTTTCAATCCTAAACATCTCAATTTTCAGCAGTGAGTTAACAGTAGGCCTTAACATATAAAGCCCATCATTTAAAAATCCAGAACAAATATTTAAGCCATTTCTAGAAATAATAACAGAATTATTATCAAATAAAACAGAGTAATATTGTTCATACAATCTGGAAATAGAAATCAAATTCCTCTTAAAACCAGAAATAAAATAAACACTGTTCAAAACAAGAAATTTATTATTATTAAAATTCAATCGGACTTCTTCCACTACTGAAGCTGAGACCAAAGCTCTATTACCCACTCTCATAGTAAAGTCTCCATTAGAAAGTTCCAGTAAACAACTAAGCATCTACAAGAAGTACAAATATGGTTAGTCGCTCCTGAATATACTATCCAGGATGACGAATCATTTTCAACTAAATAAGATTCGACGACAAGTAAATCATATTAACCTTTCTTCTTCTTTTCTTTGAGCTTCTTGAGATGCTTTGTACAGTTTCTCTTCTAGTGCCCATCTATACCATAGTGGAAACATTTCTCTTTGGGCTTCTTTTTCTTAGAGCTCTTGTTATTGTTGTTGTTGTTCTTCTTCTTTTTCTTCTTTCCACCATTATTGTTCTTACCCCTTCCTTTTGTTTGCCTTTTCCTCTTCTTGTCCTTACTTGAAGAAGATCCAGCTTCAGCAATGTTCCCTTCTACAGCTTTTATCTCTGGCTCCTTTCCTTTTGAGATAGACTCAAACGTTTGGAGCTTATTGAGAAGCTCAGTTAAGTTGTAAGAGAGTTTGTTCATAACATAATTACTCTTAAACTGAAGAAAATCATTGGAAAGGGTTTCAAGAATCATGCCCACCTGTGTAGCCTCATCAATGGTCGCACCATGGAGTTCAGCTTCATTGATGTGGCTAATCATCTTGAGAACATGCTCACGAACAGACGGGCCAACTTTCATTTTAGCATTCATAATGGCCTTCACAGTCTCATGATGAGACTGGTTGGAAGGGCACCAAATCATCTGTTGTAGAGACTCCATTATCTCAAATGCAGTCTCCATTGGTTCGTGCTTAGTTCTAAACACTTCAGACATTCTTGCTAGCAAGTAGCAGCGGGCTTTAGAGTTGGCATTAATCTATTTGTCATATGCCTCTCGTACAGCTCGAGTGGCATTAGCAGCAGGTTGTTCAGGACATTCCTCAGTTAGGAAAAATTTATAGTTCTCACAGACAGGAACTATATTCATGTTACTTTTCCACTTATTAAAGTTCTCTCCGGTCAATTTTTCAGTTGCAAGTAACGCTGTAATGGGATTTAACATAATTGCTGAAAATAAATAATTGACTTTAAATATTTGCTAAAATATCATGAAACATAAATTCAGTATAGTAAAAATGATGCATGATACATATGTAAACAAAAATTACTAATACCACAATTGAACAACCAACACAAAAATGTGCCGCCGTAAGGTAGGTCACATTTTTACTAATTAAACCAAGACTTTCTCAATTAATAAATGTCAATCAAAATATCTTATATTTTCCACATTTATTAATTATCATTTTATTTGGTCAAGATATAATTAACACATTTTACTATGCCCTTATGAGTGTGACCTACCGTTTTAGATTCCATAGACTTAACTCAAAAAATGCCGCCATGGGGTAGGTCAATTTTGAAATACTTCTTGAAATCCTATCTTAAAGAAGTCAACCTTGTTATTGATTTAAAACGGACACCCTCTGTAGGGAAGACGAAATCTAAGCATCACGAGGCGCCTCTTAAATCTCACGGTGTTGTACTAACGGTAGAGACTAAAGGTTATATTGTCATATTACCTGCTCCCACTCATTATCTTAAATATATATATAAATATATATATATTGTTATTATTAAATCTAACAATTTAGATTTATTAAATCCTAGAGAAATCTAAACAATTTAATTTCTATGATATTATAGAATCAAATCCTATTTTAATAAATTACCAGATTTTCTCAAATCTTAATTTATTATTAAATTACTATGCAATCCTATATAAACTATTTTATAAAACAAATAGCATAGTTATTAAAAAAATGTGATATTACCAAGTTTTAACTAATTTAAAACTAATTCACATTATGTATTCAAGATTATGCGAATGCCAAGAAAAAAGCTAATCTCAAATAAAATTAATCTAATTAATTTCTCAATGTGCATAATAAAAACTTTTATTCTATTAAAATAATTTTATGAATAAAATATATGCACATGTATGCACGGTATCAAAATATATTGAGTAGGCATTTTTCTATTCTAGATGACATGTTATATGCATGATTATAACATATAATTATCAACCATAAAATAAAATTGAGATCTAGGCCAGGTTGCATTGGATATTACATAACAATATATATATATATACACTACCAAAAAATAAGAAAAATCTAGAATTAGACTACAATAGATCTAGTTCCTCGAAAGTTTCTTCATCTAGTAGGGTCGTCCGCCATGTGGTGGAAACCCTGTTGTGGTAGGGTTGGTACACGGGCTGTAGGCCCGGGTGGTGATTCTAGTTTTCTTGGTTCTCCTCCTTCGATCTCCATCAAAAGATTATTACAAATGAAAATCCTATACCCTTACTAGAAGGGTTTACATTGATTTTGATCTAATCAAAAAATAAATAAAGATCCAATGCAACCATATAATTAACGACCTATTTCTCTCAAACCATACATCCATCTCATGTAACAAAAATCATCACACATCAATATGCAAAAAATGCCTACTCAAATGACATACATATAAGAACATGATTATGATAATCATGTTTATTAAAACAACAAAGTCCTCATAAAATAACCTGGCTCTGGTACCATTTGTAGAAAACCATCATATAGTGCAGCAGAAGGTGGTGTGTATAATAATCAAAATTTTACACATGCAACAAAGAGCTTAGGATCAATATGGCTTTGTTGTTTTAATACAAAGAATAAAAACTGTTTTTAAAGAAAAGTAAGAACACTCTCACCTTTCTGTATTAGAAGCTCTTCACTTGATGATGAGGTTGTACTTTACACAGCTATGAGACTATGATCTTCCTTACCAAGCCTCGACACCAAAGAACTAGAGAGTGGGCTCCTAATAATCACAATCTTATTATTTTTACACACTTTTAGAATTCTTACTATAGGTCTCAGCACATGAGATAGCAAGAAGATAGTTTTGAGAAAGAGAGGAAGGAACCACACGTTAAAGACTTAAAAATTGAGAGAAGTTTTTCTAACTCCCATAATCCAGCCTCTCTCAATGATTTTTAATGTGTAGGGAAAAAAAAATAGGTTTCCTTATTTTCTTAGACTTTTACACGTATAAAACTATTTTCCAAATTGATAAATTGGCAAATTAATATAATATTAATACCATATCACTTTAAATAGGAAAAACAATTTTATCCTATTAAAGATATTATCAAAACACGTACAGATGAGAGAGAAGATTTTTCTCTACTCTTTAACGTGTAAAATAGTTTCCAATTAAATTTTAAACAATTTAAAATCGAATAAAAGACAACATATTTCACTTAAATAGGAAAATAAAATTCCTTCCACAATGATAGGGTTTATACGTATAAACCAAAGGATTTTAACATGTAATAGGTTTCTTATTAAAGTAAAATACCTCTCCATCTTTCTAGTTAATTATATAATTAATTCCATATATTTTAAATTTGGAAACAAAATAGAACAATTTGTATATGAATCTTTACACGTTTAAAGGAAAAAAAATTCCTTAATTGCTTTTCGAAATTAACGTGTAAAGCTTGTCTTACACAAGCTAATGTTTCAAAAATAATTTCCTATTTTGTTTTATCCAAACAATTCAAATAATCAAATTATAAAATAACGGAATTAATTTATTTTCTAAATCATAATTTTCCAAATAGAAAATAACAAAAACTTAAATAGAAAAAAATAATAACATTTATTATTTATTATAATGTGACACATAAAACAATTAAATGTGTAACATTAACTATAGTGTGACATAATTAATTAGAATTTAATAATTCTAAATTAATTATTAATACAAGAAAGTGACTATAAAATATGTTCAATACAGTGTTAATAGAGGTAGTTCGGGGACCTTGGACTTGTAATTTCAGGCTCCAATAAATCTGATAATTAATTATAAACTCTTTAATTAAATTATCGAATTTATTAGTTCCAGTATTACTCCACTAAAAAACTGGAACTGTACTCATAAAAGTTACAGTATAAATTACTCAAAACAATCATAAAGTTTGTCCATTGATTTAATCATTACATACAGAACAATCCTCTATAAATGATTCATAAATAGAGTTTGACTTATAATCCGTTATCTTCTCTATTTACTTTTTTATCCTTGAGTTCCCAAGATTTTCTAATGAATAACAAATTTATGATCAAATGATGAATTGAGCACTCTATCGTTTAAGTACCAAATCGTTACTCAAGGGAATCATTTTTCTAACTTCTATTTAGAAGCAATGGATTCCATATTGTTAATCAATATTCCCAGCTTTCTATATTATCATGTCTCCAACATACAAGGATTTGGACTGGTATAAACACAGATGTTACCGAATACATCAAGAGATATAAAAATATAAACAGGAGTCTATTAATTACTCAGGATTAAGATCATTTCATATATGATCATCGGTTGATAAATTTGAATATTCTCTTCTGTAACGGATATTATCAGATTTTTAAATTTATATGGTCCAGTCCTATATAATATCATTATATGAAGTACCTCCATTTAATGTCGCTACATAAACAGCGCGGATAAGACTGTTCCATTCTCAATGATAATAGACCGTATTAGTAAATTTTTTAATTAAAGATCTCAACTTTAATAATTAATTACGGACTAGTTTAGATTATATCTCTTAAACTTAATCCTCTTGTATATACAATTTTTATACATACTAAGTTTAAGATTACATTTATAATCAAGGAATTTTCATGATATTTGTAAATATTATCATAAATAATATATGCAAGCAAATAGAATAAAATTAACTATATTTATTTAATAGCAATCATTATTTACATCTTGCTCTTAGGACAAAAACACTAATATATAGAAGTTTCCCAACTCTATTTGGACTCTCCAAATAACAAGAGTAGCCCCATCATATATTGTATTCTATATTTTGGAATTTCCTAATAAAAATACAACAAAGCATTCCGACAAATCATGGTCTTCCGAACGTGATAACTTCAAAATTGTAACTCCTATTAACGTAATATAGGTACCCATGGAAATTTCTCATTGAGATGTGTTTGACATGACACCAAATTACTTATGCCATCGTTTGTAGGTACAATCACCATGCATGCTGGTGTTGTACTGGGACGATCTCCGTATTTGTGATTGAGCCCTTAGATCACCAATTGAGGCCCAGAGCATACCCTTGGGCTCATAGTAATTCTAAATGCTTATAGAATTAGTTTTTTTTTTTGGGACCAAAATTTTGTGTTTTTTTTTTAACATCAATTAATGGTGGCTTTAAAAGCTTTTGTAAAAATACTTTTAGAAACAAGATTCAGTTTTCAAATGCTAAATTTTTATCTAAAAATGATTTTTCCAAATTTTAGAGGTGTTCAAAATAATATTTGAAGTCTAAATCTAAAAACTTGAAAAACTACTGAAAATTCGTGTTAACTAGACCTGGCAATTCGGGCCCATGGCCCGATAGAGTGGCCCACGGGCCAGCCCGGCTCGACCCGACTCGGTATTTTTAGGGCTGGGCTTGGGACAGGGCCGGGCTGGGCTTGGGATTCGCTGCCTGGCCCGTCAATGCGAGCCGGCCCGCCCCTCCCCCCCTTTTTTTTTTTTGGGCCCAGATTCGTCTGGGCCCTTAAAATCTTTTTAAAAAAAAATTTGTAAGGGCTCTGGGCCCTTAAATTCGAAACTTCCAACGGTAACATTTGTTACCGTTGGCCTAACGGTAATATATATATATATATACCGTTGGGTTATATTATATATATACCATTTTTTTTTAGTTTAAACTATTTTTTTAAATAAAAAAAAAATTTTCTTACACTATAAATGCCCTACACTCTCTACTCTTTTTTCACACTTAATAATTTTCAAACACTCTCTTATTCTCTCATTCTTTCTCTCTAAATCTCTAATTATATTCTCAATTTTATCTTTTTCTCTCTTATCTAATTACCATTTACTAATTATTAGTAATTATGTTTTATAGTCTACAAAGTCCAAACTCTCCACAACTCATAAAGCTTAATTGAAGGTACGATTTAGTTTATTTATTACACTTATCTTTTTAATTTATTTAATTTGTAGTATATTTAGTTGTTTACTATTATTACTAGTATAATAGTTAGTAGTTTGTGGTTACTAGTTAAGTAGTTAGTAACTTAGTAGTTCTATAAGGCTTTGTTTTTAATTTCAATTCAATTGTAATTTTTTACAATTAAAATAGTAGTTCATTAATTAGTTTGTAGTTTGTAAAAAATTTATTAGAATATTATATTTTAAATTTCAATTAATTTTTAATTTTTAGTAGTTTACAATTAAGTTTATAGTAAATAATTTATTAAATATGATTTCAATTAATTTGTAATTTGTAGTTGTTTACAATAAAGTTAGTAGAAACTAGAAAGTTTATTACAATATTAAATTTTTAATTTCAATTAATTTGTAGTAGTTTATAATTAAGTTAGTAGAAGTTTATTAGAATATTATATTTTTAATTTCAATTTATTTGTAATTTGTAGTTGTTTATAATTAAGTTTTACCGAATATCCATATTTGTAATTTCGATTTATTTATAGTTGTCTATAATTTTAATATCTATATTTTTAATATAGGATATGGATATGTCAAAAAATATCCCTATTGATTTGGAAATGGATGACGACCAAATTCGCATAGCTGAAGAGGGTGACCAAGTCCCCGAAATGCAAACTAATCCAAATGTTAGTGGAAGTTGTTCACAATTTCAAGATAGTTGTTCGCCGAGTGCAAGCACGACCTCCAAACATGCAAGGACAACTTCCGATGTATGGGACCATTTCAATCCGGAATTTAAAGATGAGGCTGATGGTAAGAAGACAAAAATGGTAAGATGTAAATACTGTAAGAAATTATTAACCGCTAAACCATCTAGCAGGACCGCTCATTTGAAAAGACATAGTGATGCACTTGTCAGAAAACACAAAAAAGATAATGAGCCCACTCAATCAACACTTCAACTCAATAAGGATGGTTCAGTAAGTTCTTGGAACTATGATCCTATAGTAGCTAGGGAGTCTCTAGCACGTTTAATTGCTATAAAAGATTTACCATTAGGTTTTGGTGATTGTAATAGCTATGAAGATCATATTAGAACATCTTATTATCCAAACTTTAAAAGAGTTTCTAGAAATACCACTAAGAGTGATTTGATTAAAGTTTATGAAAATATGCGTAAAGATTTAATAACTGAATTAACTTCATTAAACTTTTGTATTGCATTGACATCTAATATTTGGGGTGCTAATTCTAAACAAGATTATTTAAATGTAGTTCCACATTATTTAGATTCAAGATGGAAAATACAAAAAAGAATAATTGGTTTTCGAGTCGTTGATAATAAACATATTGCTGAAATTATTAGAGATAGAATTTTAAATGTTGTCGAAGAATATGGCATAGCGAATCGCATTATCTCTATCACTTTAGATAATGCTACTGCAAACACAAAGGCCATAAAATTACTTAGCAATTTGGTAAGTTCATACACTGGAAGATTCTTACTGCATCAACGTTGTGCATGTCACATCATCAACCTTATCGTCAAATCAGGTATAGATGTTATAAGTGTACATATTGAAAATATTCGATCTGCTATTGCTTATATTCATGCTTCTAATCTACGCATTACTGAATTTAAAAGATATTGCATAGCCCAAAGATTAAAACTAAGAAAATTCCAAGTTGACATACCTGTAAGGTGGAATTCTACTTATTTAATGTTGAAAAATGCATTACCATATAAAATTCCAATTACTATGTTTTACAATTCAAAAATAGGTTCATTAGTATTAAAAGATGAAGATTGATTTATTTGTGAAAAATTTGTACAATTTTTAGACGTTTTTTATGAAGCTACTATTGCATTATCTGGTATTTATTATCCTACTTCTCCAATTATTTTACGTCATATCTTTTTTATTGCTGAAATGTTTTGTAAGGCAAGATGTGACCCTATATTTGAACCAATTATAACATGTTTGCAAGAAGTATTTTTGAAATATTGGTTTCCAATTCCTTTATTATATTAATTTGCTTTTATTTTAGATCCTAGAAGTAAATTAAATGGTCTTTCTAATTTAATTAGCTACATTTCTACATGTTTTGAGATAGATTGTACTTCTGAATATACAAATGCTCGTGACAAATTTTTTGAAGTGTATAGTGTATATGAGGCTAAGTTTGGCAGTAATCAACAACGACACACTGTTGACGCATGGATTTGTTTTACTTCGGGGGGGGACGATTGAGGATCCAGACCATATTTGGAACACCTTATAATGCAATAGGAAAATGTTTTATTGAACTTGCAACGACCAGTTATGGACTGTTGGATTTGTGACTTAAATGTAAGCCATTAGTTTTGGGCCTAAGCCCAAATGCATTATGGCAATTTCCATTTTGTTACTTTTGGTCGATTCTTTCATTCAATGAAGCATACATATATTTGCTATACATGAATAAGAGGAGAGCAGCAAATGAAACAATTTGAGAGGATATCGAGTAGCCATATTTTTATCCCCATATACAATTTTCTTCTCTTTAGTTTGTGGGAATTTGATATAAACAAGTTTTGGGTTTTTGTTTTTTTTTCTTTGTAGCTTGTTTATTTATTATTTCCTTTTGATACTAGCATCAAGATTGTTAGCAATGCATCTTCTTTGCGGTCTTGGTTGCTTTTCTGAGAGAGAGAGATTTGGGTGTATTTGGGATTTGTGTATGAGGGAATTTTATCAGACTTTTGTAATCTCCTTTGGTTATAGTAGAATTTTTCTCTGTCTCTGACTCTGACGTGGATGTAGACTATATTTTATAGCTGAACTATGATAAATCCTTGTGTTGCTTGTGATTTTCTATTATTTATATTTTTTCGTAAATCCCTATAATTTGACGTTTTTCTAACAAGTTTTGGTATTTGTGCTTCTGCTAGCACAACAAGTGGTATCAAGAGCTTTAAGTTCTTTGATTTGATTTTGGGCCTGTTATTTGTCAAATTATTTTGGATTTTTGGCTTCTGTGATGGCGACAATGATAAGATATTATATTGCAAAATTCGACGGGAAGAATGACTTTAGTCTTTGGTGTATTAAGATGCGAGCTCTTCTAGTTCAGCAAGGGTTACTTAAGGTGCTAAATGGCAGGGAAACTTTGCTAGGAAATTTATCAGATGAAGAGAAACAGGATCACTTAGAACGGGCACATAGTGCTATTCAATTGTCTTTATCAGATGAGATGCTGTGTGAAGTTGTTGACGAGACTACTGCTTCTAAGTTGTGGCTTAAGCTTGAGAGTCTGTATATGACTAAGTCCCTCACCAATCGGCTATATTGGAAGCAACATTTGTATATTTTTCGTATGTCTGAAGGTACACCTATTGAGAATCATCTTGATGATTTAAATAGAATTATTCTGGATCTGAAAAATATTGATGTAAAAATTGATGATGAGGATCAAGCCTTAATTTTATTATGTTCTTTACCTCATTCTTATGAGCACTTTGTTGATACTATATTATATGGGAGAGACATTATTAGTATGGAAGATGTTAAAGCATCTTTGAATTTTAAGAAATTGAAGAAAAAAGTGTCTGAAAGTTGGGACGAAAATCAATCAAGTGCATTAGTTGCTAGAGGTAGAGAAAAGGGAAAAAGGCAAAAATAGAAGTAGAGGAAAGTCTAAGAATAGGAAGGGCAATTGCAATTATTGTCATCAACCGGGGCACTGGAAATTTGAATGTCCAAAGATTAAAGGAAATAATGAGACTGGTGAAAAATCCTCTACTACGGATAATCATGCTAGTTTTGCTGAGGATGGTTCTAATGACAGTAATTATATTCTATCCGTTTCTAGTGATTGCTCAGGCAATTCTTGGATTCTTGATTCAAGTTGTTCCTATCATATGTGCCCTTTAGAGATTGGTTTGTTGACTATCAATCTGTTGATAAGAGTTTTGTCTTCTTGGGAAATAACATGTCTTGCAAATTTGTTGGTATAGGTACTGTTTGAATTAAGATGTATGATGGTATTGTTAGAACTCTGACCGATATTAGACATATACCAAAGTTGAGAAAAAGTCTTATATCTTTGGGTACGCTCGACTCACAATGTTATAAGTATTCAGCTGAAGGTGGAGTTTTGAGTGTTAGTAAGGATGCTCATATAGTAATTAAGGGAAAATTGCATAATGGCCTCTATTTTTTTCAGGATATTATGGTTGTTGGTACTACTATGACCTCATCTTCTTTTGTTTTAGATTTTGATATTATATGTTTGTTGGATGGTCTGAAAATTGGAGAGTTTTTCTTTCATAACTGTTGTGTTTATGGGACACTATATATTGTCAAGTTTAGTTCCACTGTCTGTAGGATTAAGGGCATAATGGATTATATCCGTTTAGAATTTTTGGGTTCTTCTCCTAATTTTTCTGTGGGTAATTCTTGTTATTTTCTGATATTTCATGATGAGTATGGCGTAAAATTTTGTGAGAGTCAATTTTGCAAGGAGGAAAAGATAGTGAGACACCGCACTATTTGGAGGACACCACAATGATTTTTAGTTGCAGGATGTTTGAATAGGACCTTTTTGGGGAAAGCTTGCTGCTTGCTTTCTATTGTTGGCATACCGCAAGGTATTTGGATTGAAGCTTTTGGATATACCTGTTATTTAATTAGAAGATCTCCATCAATTGTATTATGTTTAAAGACTCTGTTTGAGGTATGGCTTAGCAAGTCTGTTATCTTTGATTTGAAATTATTTGGTTGTCTTGCTTATGCTCTTGTGAATGATGGTAAACTCAAGCGATTGGCAACAATCTTCCATGGATTTGAGCTTAGAGTAAATGACTTTTGGTTGTGATTTGTTGAGTCATTGTCACCAAATCTATTAGTTAGTAGAGTTCTTGAATTTGATAAGTTGGCTGTCCTATTTGATATAGGGGAGTTAGTATATGCAGATAAAGATCCCAGTGTTTGTAAGCAGGTGGAGCTTCTAGATGAAACTTCTATCAAAACTTTTGGTTCTACTACTTTGTTTGTTGTTAGTAGAGAGAGGGGTTTGCCTCATTGGTTTGATTTTATAGAGTTAGTTTCTTTTGTGTTAGCTGCGACAAATATGGTGACCGAATCGGGTGCCGTTTAGAAGTTCAAGCATTGTTTGGACTTATTTGGTGTTGCAGATTGTGATTAGCCCTTCGAGGTTTTGGAGGAGATGACGAAGGTGTTTCATTGATTTTGGACTTGGCTTAATTTTGTGCCAAGGTGGAGATTGTTGGATTCGTGGCTTAAAATTAAGCCATTAGTTTAGGTCTAAGCCCAAATGCATTATGGCAGTTTCCTTTTTGTTACTTTTGGTCGATTCTTTCATTCAATGAAGTATATATATATATATATATATATATATGCTATACGTGAATAAGAGGAGTGCAGCAGCCGAAAAAATTTGAGAGGATATCGAGTAGCCATATTTTTATTCCCATATACAATTTTCTTCTCTTTAGTTTGTGGGAATTTGGTATAAACGAGTTTTGGATTTTTGTTTTTTTTTTTTTAGCTTGTTTATTTATTATTTTCTTTTGATATTCGCATCAAGATTGTTAGTAAAGCATCTTCTTTGCGGTCTTGGTTGCTTTTGTGAGAGAGAGATTTGGATGAATTTGGGATTTGGGTGTTAGGGAATTTTTTTAAACTTTTGTAATCTCCTTTGGTTATAGTGAAATTCTTCATCGTCTCCGACGTGGACGTAGGCTATATTTTATAGTTGAACCACAATAAATCCTTGTGTTGCTTGTGATTTTCTATTATTTATATTTTGTCATAAATCCCTATAATTTGACTTTTATCTAACAAGTTTGGTTTTTGTGCTTCCGCTGGCACAATATGGACAAGTCGATGTTCACATCTAGACGTTAAATTTTCATAGAGACACTTGTAATGACTACATATGACTGGTTTTTTTAGAAAAAATTATAAATGAAAGCTCGTTTGAGACTTCTACAACCTTTTGACTAATTATTCTCTCCATTCGAAGTGTTCAAACAACTTCTAAGCTAGAATCTGTGTAAAATCTTTGTGTGTACACATTTTCTATAGTAGAGCCAAACCTTAACCGACTCCTTGTCTTTGCATCACTTATCTGTAGTTGTAAAATTGCACCAAACCTTATAAAGAGGAGAGTTTGTGAGTATGTTATCACTCTTTCTTCGAAAGTGATATTGAGTTTTTAGGTGAGGTTGACATCGACATCTGTTTAACCGATATCTTGATGAAATTTGCACAAAAATCCCAATAGTCTAGGTTTGGTGTGATAGAGCTGGAGTCTTATCTATTGTATAAGAGTTGGTTAAGCATATAATTTTGATCCGATAGTATAAGCTCAACATTAGGCTGTGAGTTTGGGATAAAGGGCAATTTTCTGAAATAAGTAAAAAAATTGAGTTAGTATTTTCTTTATTACAATTACTTGATTCGGATTCGATATATTACATGCTTATTATTGTTTGTATTTCTAGCTTAAAATTTTCAAAATTTTGGTGTATAGTCTTATACATTTGAAAAGATTTTGAAAAAATTTTAAAATCTATTTATCCCCTTTTGGAAGTCAGTCTTGAGTTAAAAATGTCGTTAATGAATTGAGAGAAATTCGTGAGTTATAGAAAGAGAAATTTTATCACAAAATTGAAACTAGTTATAAATTAAAAGACAACTTGTGATCAATTAAAACTAGGATCAATTAAAGCTAGAATCTGTGATAGAATTTCCTATTTGTTCTTGATTCATTCCCTATGCAATTAAAACTAGGATGCCATGCTCATGGTTAGGAGGGAGGTACCGACACGCCTTGCTAATGGGTCGTTGCACTACCAAAATTTAATTATTTTCTACCTTTAATATAATATATTCTAGTATAATAGCAAGAAGGGGTCAAACCTACCGAGAACTATTTATTTATAAATTAATGGCTCCTGAGTAATCTAGTTATAAATTAAAAGACAACTTCTGATCAATTAAATTAAAAAATCAAGCAAAATTAAAATTGCTTAGGTAAATAAAATTGAAAATCAATCAATAGAACAATTACTTAAAGGATTAATCTCCACCCTATATAACTCTTGTCAAATCAATCACCAAATTTTATAAATAATTATTCTTCAAAATTACCAACCAGAAATAATAACTAGATATATTATTTCAATTTTCCTTTGATATTTACTAGATAAAATAAGTTTTTTATCTAGATTCTATCAATCAGATAAACTCGAATAATCTCTCTTAGTTTAATTTAATTAATGTTTAATGTATAGAAAAATATAAATTATACGTAAGAATCACATAAGCTCATATTATCTTTAACCTAGGCTTAATAAGTTAATCAATTAATTAGCATAATTCAATTGACCTAAAAAGTTATGAATGTAAGACTCTAATCTAGCTAACAATCTCTATCTTGTCTTATATATTTTGGTCATCTAAACAAGTCAATATAGAAATTATAAATATGCAAGCACAGAAAAATATAAGCAACTTTGAACAAATAATTAACATATAAAATCTAGAAAAATTAGGGGTTTAATTACGATATACACTTTTATCATAGTATATTTTAGGAAATACAGTCCTCTTAATAAGTTTTTGGTGAATATATCTTTTTAAGTTTTAAATTATTTTAAATACAAAAATGTCCCTAACACTTTTCTTATTAAGAATACATATTTTTGCTAGACAAGAGAGGTCGAGTTGCTTCTACTTTATCTAGCGTCTCTTGACACTTGTCTCTAGTATTCTTGACACCATGTCTAGCTTATAACATGTTGGAATAATGTCCTATAAAGCAGTTTATTATTTAGACATTATAAACAATATTTATTAGATTATTTAGTATCTATTTAAATTCCATGTTATGAATTTCTATTTCATTTATGACCCATTGATATACATGTGATGTGTATGTTTATTTTATGCAAACATCTAAAAGATTCCAAGACAAGAAATGAGTAATAAAGAATTATTCGTATGATGAGTTCATATGTGGGAGACATTATATTCTTTTTTTCATTATGTCTAAATTTTATTGTTCGCATTCTGCATATTGAAGATGGAATACTTTACTATGCCATAGTAGTGTTATCTATTTAATTAATGAAGTCTCTAATTATCGAAGTGAGTCTTCGGATAGAAACACTAGTGTGTTGTAAGAAAGTTATAACAGCATCGAACATAACCTAGTGAATTAGAATTTGAGGTTAAGTGCCGTAACTCAAATTTCTAATTTCACTAATCTAGCGCTATTGTAGAAGACTTTAATCCTAGTGATTAACGAACTTACTTTCATGTGTTTTGTCTTTTTGAGTTACTAAAGGACTAGTTCTGATTTATGGTTCGAACTCCGGTATCTTGGAAGATAAGGTATATGAAATGTGTAGAACGTTTCTCATGATAGACACCATGCATATAATGTCACTTTGAGTTTTTCCAAGTACTTGGATAATATAAACCAAGGCCCCAGTATTCACTATGTGAATTTGAATGTGTTAGTATGAGCAGATATAAACACCGTAGTCAACTATTATCCATTAGATGAAAAATGGTAACTCAAAGGTAAATATGTACTAGAGGGGTAATACGGTAATTTCACCCTACTAGTACGGCATTGCATCGGGGGTATGTCTGCAGGTATAGTATATGCTAAATGGATCAAGCTAATTAATTGTTAATAAGCTTCACAGAAAAATAAATGATATTTAGTCCAAGAGTTCAATATTGGGCCTATAGTGGTGTGCCCCAATATTAATGGACAAGACCCAATCATAATTAAGAGTTAATTATGATAGTAGGTATATGGTCCACTGGAGCTTGGGCTTTATGGATCCATCTGGTCCCCTGTCTAGCTCAAGTTAAAGCTCAATATTTATTTGATGATCAGTTAAGCCCAATAAGCCCAATAAGCCCAATAAGCCTATTAGGGTTTACTAATCTCTCTATAGTTAAGAGAAAAGTTCTCTAACTACATATATTACACTACACGTGAAACACCCCTAGAGAAAGAGAGTTTTACATGCATAACGGAGAGAAAAAGAGAGAGAGGAAAATCAGCCAGCACTAGGGGTTCACCATCCTTGGTGTTTTTCGGCCATCCCGGAGAAATCGGTTCAAGCAGATTGTCTTCTTGTTCTTCTGTGGATCTCTTTGTTGGAAATCAAGAAGGTGACCACCCACCGGATCAATCAAACGGCTTTCGAGAATAGATGGGAAGACGAGAAGATTGTGGAGCGAATCCGGGTATTGTTCTTGTCTAGATCAAGAGTTAATTTATGTTAGATCACGATCCGAAACGTTTTGTAAAAAGAAAAATTTTAAACGACCAATTCCGCTGTGTCTCCTGATTTTACAAAACTATGGTGTTCTTGAAAATAATTTTATGAAAATATTTTCTAGAAATTTATTCCAGTAAACACTAGCATAACATTCAAACGGTGATCCAAATCTAGTTGTATAAGGAGAATCGAGTTGCTTGATAACTTTTTCTAGCACTGCTTGACACTCGGGTCTAGAGCTCCTGACACCTAGTCTAGCGCTAGAGATTCAAACCTAATTTTTTTCTTTTTTGTTCGGTAGAGTTTCTAGACATCTTTGTCTAGTGCTCGACACTATGTAGTGCTTTTGACTTCAGGATATATAAGTTTTTTTGCACATATTTTTTTTTAAAAGGTGTAGTTACCTAAAAATTATTAGGAGGGGTGTATTTTCTAAAATTGACTATAGAAGGAGTGTATTTAACCTAATTTCACAAAAATTGATTCTACATATTATCTAGGGTTTGAAATCATCCTTAACCACATAGAATACCTAGCCTAGTATATTTACAGTATCCATATTCATATTCATCATGACAAAATAAATAAAACTAGAAAATCAAGAAAAAAGAAAATAATAACAAATTAACAATGGCTGGAACGAGGATCTTCTATATGGATTGACTCCCACTTTGAGCAATCTTCAATGTACTTTGATTCTTTGCAATTCTCTCTCTTTATGTATCTAGTTTTTAAATAATGTGTGTAAAAGATCGTGAATCTGACTTAAAAGTATCATTTTTATAGTGGAATTAACTCCAGTGGCATTTTGGTAAATTTTTGTGCAATTCCAGAGTCTAAAAGACTGAAAGCACTCAAAGTCGGTTCATTTTGACGAGTTGATGTCATGGTGCCAAGCACTGGGTGATGGGTTGTTAGAGCACTAAATTAATTAACCTCCTTATTCCTATCATAGCTCAACCTACTAACTTGGTATAACCTAGTATGGTGGTAAAAAGAATCGATCCTACGAGGAATTGGTCTAACTAACAAACTACTAATCCTACAGATACTGGGGAATTTATAAACTAAACTAATAACTAAAAAAGTAACAAAATAAAGTGGAAAAACATAAAATGAGCAAGTTAAGATTTTATTCTTCACTATTAAACAATCATGCTGATTCAATTACTAAATTCTATACCTAATGATCTATAATAGTTATCAATTATAGATAATTTACAATAGGGGTCCTTTGAAGAATACCCTTTTCACATAGTGATTTTATAAAAATACACTCCTCTTCATAGTTTTTGGGTGTATACACCTTTTAAGTGAAAGTTTGGTTGTGAAGACCAATATGCCCTTTGAGAGTTTATTATTATTATTGTGAGTAGTTCCTCATTTCCATTTTTTTTCTTCTCCCGTACCTCCTCTCTCACTCACCGTTATCACATTATTGCTGCGAAAATTTTGGAGTCACCGGAAAAGATATTTCAGCCGACAGCTCGGAGTCATGATTTCTGCACTTTAACAAAGAAAAACGTGGTCCTCCATTTGGAAAGTTGAAGTAAGTATTTGAAGTTTCTTTCCCATTAATGTTTCTTTGCCAATATGAGTTTGATTTATGGATTAGAAGTTATTTTGTAGTAGCACTTGAAACTATAGTGAAAAATAGAAAGTATTTGATCAATTTTTGAGCCTGAAAACATTAAACCAAAAACTGTGTTATAAAATAGCGAGTTTTGCAGCGAAGACGAAACCCAGATCTGGATAGACAAGATTATCTAATTTCTAGACAGCCTGTCTAGACAGCGAGAAATTGTACAGTATTGATTTCAATCTATAGTATTATCGAGGCTTGTCTGAAAAACTGCATAGAAGGAATCCAGATCTGGTCAGACAGATCTGTCTAATTACTAGACAGACTGTCTAGAAGGTGATAAATTGTACAATATCGACTCCACTAGACAATATTGTCAAGTCTTGTTTGAAAAACTGTATAGGATAGACAGATCTGTCTAATTTATAGACAGCCTATCTAGAAGGTGATAAATTATACAATATCGACTTCACTCGAGAGTATTATCAAGTCTTGTTTGGAAAACTGTGTAGAAGAAAACCATATATCTGGATAGACAGATATGTCTAATTTATAGACAACATGTCTAGGAGATGAGAAATTGTACAATATCGACTTTACTCGAGAGTATTATCAAGTCTGGTCTGAAAAGCTTTGAAGAAGAAACACAGATCTAGATAGACAGGTCTGTCTAATTTATAGACAGACTGTCTACAATGGAAGAAATTGTACCATATGGACTCCACTTGATAGTATTGTCGAGTCTTGTCTGAACAATTGAATATCCATGCTATCGACTCTACATTGACGGTGTTAGACATAACTGTAGAGCCATAAACAAGTAATCGTTATCCAGGCGCTAGACACTCTCTCGACTTTGCTAGACACGCTGTCTATGGCATAGACACGTATGTCGAGTGAGTAGACAGAAATGTTGAGTCGATTTTGTGTATAAAAAAGTTATGTCTAGACAGTAGACACTGTTGTCTAGGAACTAAAGACACATGTCTAACCATTAGGAACGCATGTCTAGCCACTAAAAATGCATATCTGGCAACTAAAGACACATGTCTAACCATAAGAAACACATTTTTAGCCACTAACACATGTCAAGCCTAACTAAATTTATTATTTTATGTTTGGTAATATATATTTCTGCCTTTAATTTGTAATTTATTTTTTGTTCAGGTATGTCATCAACACTCATAATCATATTATATGATGGTGTTTGGGAAAAGAATGAAGGTTGTTCTTGGAATTGGAATGGAAAGAGAGAACGATCAAGATGCATTATGGTTGAACCAAACATTACTTTCAAGCAACTGGTAGATGAGATATATCAAACTACAGAAATCGATAATGATGTCTTTGATATAGAATTGAGTTACAAGCCAAATATAGCAATAGATATTATTCCAATAGCTATAAAAAATGACAGAGATGTTATGGCTTTTATCTGTTGGCTGAGGAAAGACAACATCCCCCTATGTGTGACATTGGTAAAAAAGTCGGGAAACATAACTTGTAAAGAAGCATTTGTTTCAAGGCTTGATGATATAGCAAATCTAAGAAAAGATGACGATGATATGCATTATATGGGGAAAGATGACACAAATGACAATGGTGGTGGTGGTGGTGGTGATGAGGAAGAGGAAGAGGAAGAGGAAGAGGACGTTGACGACGACGATGATGATGATGATGATAATGATGA
>JXTC01000965.1:5750-31730 GCA_002914845.1 Trema orientale | reverse complement strand
GTGGCTGTTCTTTGGCCGAGAGTGAAACTGAGAGAGAGAGTGTTGACGGGAGGGAGAGAGAAGACAGAGCATATATACATATATATATAATTTAATTTAGTTTTTTTTTTTAAATCTGGCCAAAAGACTATTTTGCCCTTCTTAAAAATTGAGTTTTTACACCATCACACCTAACCGGGTGACTAACAAGATATCGACATAGGTATCTATTGGTTAGAATGTGCAACTATAAATTATACTCACACTCCCGTGCAAGTACACGCGGTCACAAGTAATATAGATTTAAGAGTTAAAGAGTGTCGAACCCACAAGGATTGATTACTAAATCTAAGATAAGTATTAAAATTGGTCAATCGTAACTTTATCCAAACAACCAAAATATAGAGTTTGAAGAAATAGAACAAAACAACTAAACTAACATGCAAAATGAATGAAAGTAAGCAATAAGAAAAATGTCTAGGTTTACTAATTCTCTATCCTTCCTTTAGACACACAATCTCCTAATTTTCCTCTTACATTAATTAATTCACTAAAGTTTTCAACCAAGAATTCAAATGTATTCACAAATTCCTTTCTAAGACATAAGTGAAAATACCTAGACAAGCTAATATATTACTTCTAACATAAATTGACTAGATTCATTAAGTTTAGTAATTCTCTCAAAATGATTGCACAAGTCACATAGGTATATTCTTATCCTATGCAAACTCACCCCACATTAGGTAATCTTATGTTATTCTACCTATGTCCAAACCAAAATTCCCTTTTCTAAGTTCATAAGGGTTTCACTCAATAATCTATTTAATAATCAAGTAAATAGAAGCAATAAGTATAAGGTAAAACAAATAGCTCAACAATGGATTAGATTAATATAAGAGGAGAGAAATAAACAAATACAACTTACTAGGTTGGTTCATACAGTAAAACTAGATAAGAAATATTTAGTTCGTAATATAAATTGAGAATAATAGCATTTTAATCCAATAGAATCAAGAAATACAAATAGCAAAGAGAAAAAAGTTTTATAATTCCCCCTATTTGAAGAGCTTCAAGGTATTCATGGAGGTTGTCAATCTCCTCCTCTAAACTTGGTTCTTGCTCTCTTGAATCCTCTCTCAAAGATTTGCTCTCAACTACACTATCCTCTAAATATGGAAAATATAAAGAAAAACTCACAAGAAAATAAAGAAAAGATGGTATGAATAAAGGATGATGTTGATGTTGTGGAGGAAATTAAGAAATGGAGGCTTAGAGCTTGTAATCATCTTCTTATTCCTCTTCTTCCTCTCCTTCTATGGCTGCCACCTTCTTTCTCTTTCTCTATCCTAACATGCCTTTTTCAACCCCAAAGATAAGGTTTTAAAGAGGTGGCTCGTACAAACCTAAGGCAGGCTGAATCTGGACCTTTGGATCGTTAAAAAGTTGATCTTGACCGTCAATTATTGACCCAGGACGCAGGAGGTGGCAATGTGCCACCATTTTTGGCACTGTGGTTATAAAAGTTCCCAAGAGTTGGCGTTGTGGTGCCACTTGTGGCACCCTAGCACCACTTTTCCGCTGGTCTGGCGCCTCGGCTTCCCAGGTGCGTTATTTCTTCGTTTGAGCTCTGATTTGTCTTATTTTCATTGCGTTAGGACTATATCAGATTGAACTTCGATTCTAATAGTTTAAAAGACCCATTTGTGAGATACAAATTCATCTTATTTTTCATCAAATACCTTTGTTTAATTCATTTATATACATAAACAAGAAAAACATCAAAATAACAAGATTATAATTGAAACAACTTAAAATAAACAAGAACATAGCAAAACTTAACGTATATTAGCACTTGATAACTCCATTTTTATGGACATAACACACTCACAAACTTAAGATTTTTCTAGTCCTCGAGCAAAAGAAAAAGAAAGATACCTAAAAAACATAAGAGGTAATATACTAACGCTGATAACTTCTAATTGGTTCCTCAATACTCACACAATAACATAACTTGAAGAAAAATGCAAATATTGGCTAAGTATTAAGAATATCTCAAGAGAACATCCCATCTCAGATCGAATTTCATGTGTGTATATGTGTAAATGCCTTTATCCTATCACTATGTGAAATCCGGATAAGTTTATGCAAACATATACTAAGCACAAAATCTCAAAGGAAATAATCAAGTTCCATAAGTTTGCTTATCAAATCTATCTCCACTAATGTAAATAAACACAACATCAAGGATCAAAATGTCTTCATTAAGGTTGTAATATAGGCTTTAGTGAAGGTATTATGTTTTGGATAAAGTAAGCTCAAATCACCCTTAAGCATATTAACTTTAGGACTCATGTAGAGCTATTCTTTCACACACTAAGTAACACGCTAATAAAATCAAAATTTCTTTTTCTTTCATCAACACATAGCCAAATACTTATTTATTTTTTTTTTGTTATTAAGTTGCACACTCCTAAACTTATTTTTTTCTTTCATGAACAAGTGTGTAATTCTTTTTTTTTCCTTTTTTTTGTCTTTTTTTTTTTTTTTATAATCTCACTCTACCCATCCTCCCATAACATAGCATAGCTCAAAATAATTTAATAAGAACAATCAATGTGCTCAAGGGGTCAAGGTTGAATGATATTATTTTAGGTTAAGCTAATATGTGTGTGGTTGAAAAAGAAAAGGCTTTACAAGGCTCAAAATAGGTGTACTAAGGATAAAATATATCATGGTTAGCTTGAAAGGTTTAAACGGTCCAAAGATTATCTAAATCCTTTCCTTGGTGAAATGTTATCTAGGATTTCGCCTCAATAGATTATCAAGCAAATGCCACCACTTTTGAGATTATCAAAATATTATGTTCATATAAATATTCTTTAGATTTATATACAAATCAAAAATCAAGGCATTGTGCTCAATATAGACTTTCCAATCAAAATGGAACTAACATAAGAATTATCCAAAAGACTAAAATAATATCCACATTTTTCAATAAGTTATGCACAAATTCACCCCAAGTTCTTATCATTAGAATATGATAATCATCAAAGAAAGTACAAAATACCTCTATTTATTCAAACATATAATCACACAACTAGAAAAATAAATACACAACAACAAACAAACTAATATAAGCACAATCCAACAAGGTTTACACCCTCTCCCAAACTTTGCATGCAAAATATAAGAAAATTAAAGAACAAAATAATGAGTTTAGGGATACTCCTCTCGTTAGCACATAGTTATGAAGCTTGATCTCCTTGAAGTGGCACAACTCTTCGGATTGCTCAACACACCAAAATGAAAAGAAATATTTGGGTTGCCTCCCAAGAAGCACTTGAATTAAAGGTTTTGCCTTGCTTTTTTACTTGTGGCTCATTCACAAATTGAGACCAAATGAGGTTTACTATTTATATCATCAATTGACCATCCCAATGCATGAATGTGATCTTTTGGGCTCCTATTTTGAGAATGCAATACCTCATATTCATAATTAGGAGAGAAGAAATGATAAGGATGAGTTACCAATGGTCCACTTGTTGAAAATTATTGATTTAGCAGTTGTGGACAAGAAAATTCCTCTCCAAGGTCTTCAATTTGAAGCATTCTCATCAATGGTGGTCTTGGGATTAGAATTTCTTCAAAGGATGCCATATTGATATTCACATGTTACTCCACATCACTTTGCATGGTAGATTTCTCCAATCTCATTCTTAAAGCTCGAAAATTGACTCATCATCATACAAACTACTACAAGTTGTCGTGGTGCAAAATTTCTCCTCCAGAGTCAAGTCGGTGTTGCTAAGGTTGGTGCTTTCGGGATGTTTGATAATTGTAGCAAGATGACCTACTTAATATTCAAGATTTCGGATTGAGGCCTCTTGCTCTTAGAGAAAAGTATTCATTCTTTGCAATTGTTGCATTATTATATCTTCTATGGATGGCTTTTCCTCACGCTTGGGGAGGTATGTATCTATTCTTCGTATGTAGTGCTCAAGTACCTCCTCCAATGATGGCTTATCTTCTTGTGTAGGTGATTGATGTGTAAACTCCGATGACAACATAGGCTTGTCATAAAAGTACGGAGATGGGCCTTGATTGTTGCACCAAGAGTAATCATGGTATACTTCCTAACTCGGATTGTATATGGCCATTAGCAATAAAGTGTACCAGTTGCAAGTTGTATGGGCATCCTTCCCTTAGGTGGCTTCCTCCACATAATTGGCAATTCATGAATGGACAATGCGAAACTTGTACACTCAAGGTATCTACTTTCTTGGTCAATTCACTCACTCGAGTGGTCAACTCCATGATTTCTAATTTTTTGTTCACTTCGCTCAACTAAGTGCTCAAAGCCATGAGAGATTCATGCCATTATTGATCGGTGTCTATCATGTCTCCATCTCTATAATAATCATAGTATGCCATCAAAAAATACCTAAGAAAAATAAATAAATAAATGAAAATTTTGAGTTAAAGCTAGAATTGATTAGTATTAATATTAACAAGAATTAGTATTTCAATCTCCGGCAACGGCACGGAAAACTTGTTGGTTAGAATGTGCAACTGTAAATTATACTCACACACTTCCGTGCAAGCGCACACGGTCACAAGTAATATAGATTTAAGAGTTAAGAGTGTCGAACTCATGAGGATTGATTACTAAATCTAAGCTAAGTATTAAAATTGGTCAATTGTAACTTTATTCAAACAATCGAAATATAGAGTTTGAAAAAATAGAATAAAGCAACTAAACTAATATGCAAAATGAATGAAAGTAAGCAATAAGAAAAATGTCTAGGTTTACTAATTCTCCAACCTTCCTTTAAACACACAATCTCCCATTTTCCTTCTTACATTAATTAATCCACTAGAGTTATCAACTAAGAATTCATAAGTATTCACAAATTTCTTTCCAAGACATAAGTGAAAATACCTAGACAAGCTAATATATTACTCCTAACATAAATTGACTAGATTCATTAAGTTTAGTAATTCTCTCAAAATGATTGCACATGTCACATAGATATATTCCTATCCTATGCAAACTCACCCCACATTAGGTGATCTTATGTTATTCTACCTACGTCCAAACCTAAATTTCCCTTCCCAAGTTCATAAAAGTTTCACTCAACAATCTATTTAGTGATCAAGTAAATAGAAGCAATAAGCACAAGGTAAAACAAATAACTCAACAATGGATTAGATTAATAAAAGAGGAGAGAAATAAACAAACACAACTTACTTGGTTGGTTCATATAGTAAAACTAGACAAGAAATATTTAGTTCATAATATAAATTTAGAATAATAGCATTTTAATCCAATAGAATCAAGAAATACAAATAGCAAAGAGAAAAGAGTTTTAGAAATTTCCCTCTTTGAAGAGCTTGAAGGTGTTCATGGAGATTGTCAATCTCCTCCTCCAAACTTAGTTCTTGCTCTCTTGAATCCTCTCTCAAAGATTTGCTCTCAACTAAACTGCCCTTTAAATATAGAAAATACAAAGAAAAACTCACAAGAAAATAAAGAAAAGATGATATGAACAAAGGATGATGTTGATGTTGTGAAGGAAATTAAGAAATGGAGGCTTGGAGCTTGTAATCATCTTCTTCTTTCTCTTCTTCCTCTCCTTCCATGGCTGCTATCTTCTCTCTCTCTCTCTATCCCAACACGCCTCTTTCAACCTCAAAGATAGGGTTTGAAAGAGGTGGCTCATGCAAACTTAAGATAGGCTGAATCTGGACCTTTGGATCGTCAAAAAGTTGATCTTGGCCATCAATTATTAACCTAGGATGCAGAAGGAATTCCCAAGAGTTGGCCTTGCGGTGCCACTTTTGGCGCCCTAGCACCACTTTTCTGCTGGTCTGACACCTCGACTTCCCGGGTGTGTCATTTCTTCGTTTGAGCTCCGATTTGCCTCATTTTCGTTGCGTTACGACTGTATCAGATTTAACTTCGATTCTAATGGTTTAAAAGACCCATTTATGAGATATAAATTTATCTCATTTTGCATCAAAGACCTTTGTTTCATTCATCTATATACATAAACAAGTAAAACATCAAAACAACAAAAAGACAATTGAAACAACTTAAAATAAATGAGAACATAATAAAACTTAAAGTACATTAGCATTTGATAACTCCATTTTTATGGGCTTAAAAGTATCCATATCTAGTTTGATATCCTGACCCAACCTTATTAAATTACTTATTAGGTCTATTTAAGAATAATATGGCCCAATATAATTGTTTAAAATATGTAGCCCAATATAGGAAATAGAATTTCCTAACAATCTCCTACTTGGATCACATATGTATCAAATATAATTGTATTGCAAAACTGAATTATGGTCATGAATATGACATATAATTCTTGAATATCCCCAAAGTTGCAATCCCGTCCATCAGACATATCAGCACGAAACCAAAGCACTCGTCGTTGCACTTACTTGGATGGCAACTAGAACTCTCAATAATCACCATATTAATACACCCAAATGACACATATCGAATATGGAATGTGGCATAGAAATTACATGCAATGTGATTTACGGTGCCTATTTCAAACTAGTCCTTGCGAAACTTTATTGAGATCAATCTTAGTCTTTCCCATTTAGTGCATTACCGTAAACTTTATTATTAACCACAATAAGAAAACAAGAAAATATGAAATACATCATATCATATCATAAATACATATCCCATGATTGGATACCTCATAATAAGCTATGAATTCTTCTTCCATAGTTAAAGTAGCTATGAGTGTTTGCTTGGCACTCTTCCGGGAAATAGCTCCTCCAGCTAAAAGAAAGACATAGCCTAATGTGGATCTCTCACTGTCTGGGTATCTCGCAAAATCAGAGTCGGAGTACCCAATGATCTCTATAATGTTCGATCTCTAATAAGTGAGCATGTATTCCTTTGATCTCCGTAAGTATTCCAATGATTCAGTCCAGGGTTACTCATGTATCTGCCCAATATGTCAACTATTAGATCTACAGTTGAAGCATAAGGAAACTGTTGCATAGCTTCTTTATCAACATCATTCTTGGGGCTTTTACTGAGGCTAATTTATCTTCCTTAGACATCGGAGTGTCTGTTTGTGCACACTTATCCATACCAAATCTACTGAGCATCCTCTCGATATAGCTCTTTTATGATAACCCAAGGATACCCCGAGAACAATCTCAGTGTATCTGTATACCTAATACAAAAGAGGCAACTCCAAGATCTTTCATTTCGAAATTCTTCATAAGAAATCTCTTGGTGTCATGCAATAAGCCTATATCACTGTTTGCCAATAGTATATCATCAACATAAAGTACCAAGAAGATAAATTTACTCCGATTGAACTTATGATATACGCAATCATTAACAGGATTTACTTCAAAACAGAATGAGATGATCACTTCATGACATTTGTGATATCATTGACGGGAAGCTTGCTTGAGACCATGGATGGATTTCTTGAGTTTGCAGACTATAGACTTTGGATCTCCTGATAAAAAATTTTCTGGTTGCACTATATAAATCGTCTCATCAATGTCTCTATTGAGAAATACTATCTTAACGTCCATCTGATGAAGCTCAAGATCAAAATGAGTCACAAGGCATAATAACTCTAAAGGAGTCTTTCGAAGCAACCAGAAAGAAGGTCTCTTTAAAGTCAATTCCTTCTTTCTGAGTGAAGCCTTTAGCGACAAGACGTGCCTTATATCTCACAACATTGCCTTTTGAATCCCGTTTGGTTTTAAATATCCATTTACAACCAATATGCTTCGTACTTTCGAGCAATTTGATGAGATCTCAAACGTCATTGTCTCGCACAGACTTTATTTCCTCATTCATGGCATCAATCCACTTTTGAGAATTAGAACTTTATTTGGCTTATGTGAAGTTGATTAGATCATCTTCCACTATTCCAATGTCAAACTCATATTCCTAGAGATATACGACATCATCATCCGGAATCGTTCTTCTTCTTTTTCTAATGGACCTTCTTAAATGTACTTGTTCTTGAGGTTATTGAGTTTGCTATACAAAAGCATTTATCTCAACTGGAACAGAAATCCTCTGAACATTGTCTTGAACTAAAGCAATTATATCTTGAATAATGATATTCTCAGGATTAGGATCCTGAGTATCTTGACCATTGTCAATAGTAACCATAAGAAGAAGAATGAATTCCTCTTTAAAAATAATGTCCCTAACCTTATTTTCCCTCCTAAACTCAATATCTTTAAGAAATTTGGCCTTTCCCATCTCAAAGAAAGACTTTACTGTGGGATCATAAAACTTATTGCCTCTGGATCTTTCACAATACCCAACAAGTAGCGGCTTATAGTTCTTGAATCCAGTTTTTTTTTTCATTTGGCCTGTAAGGCCTTGCCTTAGTTGGATAACTCCAAATGTGCAAATGGTTAATACTGAGCTTTTGCCTAATCTAGAGTTCATAAAGGGTTTTAGCTACTGCTTTGCTCGGTACTCTATTAAGGATATATACTACAGTTTTGAGTGCATCTCCCCATAGTGATTCTGGTAAGGTAGAATGACTGATCATACTCCTTATCATATCCTTTAGTGTCTTATTACGTCGTTTAGCAACACCACTCAAGCTAGGTTTCCCAGGCACAGTGTATTGCGGGACAGTGCTGCACTCTTCCAAATACTTAGCAAAGGGTCCTGGATATTGCTCACCTGATCTGTCATACTGACCGTAATACTCACTACCACGATCAGATTTAACAGCCTTAATTTTCTTATCAAGCTGATTTTTTACCTCAGCTTTATAAGCCTTAAATACGTCCAGTGATTGTGACTTATTATAAATTAAGTATATATACCAATAACGAGAATAATCCTCTTTGAACATGATAAAGTACTGTTGTCCATTCCAAAAAGTTATAGGGAATGGACCATATATATTCGTATGTATTAGTTCTAAGACGCTAGAGCTCCTAGTGACACCTGACTTCCTAACATTTGTCTGTTTCCCCTTATGCACTCAATGCAAACTTGAAAGTCTGCCAAATCAATGGGACCAAGGATCCCATCAGACACAAGATGTTCAATTCGTTGTTTAGAAATGTGTCTTAAGCATCTGTGCCATAACATCGATAAGTCCTCATCAGTTAATTTTTGTGTTGTACCTCTTGAATTAACATGCAAAGTCTCATTAACGGAGGGTTGCATATTTAATATATATAAGTTATCATTAAGAAAACCAGTACCAGCAATAATTGAATCATGCATAAGACTAAATTAATTATTTCTAAAAGAACAAGTAAATCCAGATTTGTCCAAAAATAGAAACCGAATTCTGTCTTAAAGACGGTATCACAAAATTCTCATATAAATCCAAATGTTTGCCAGAATTTAAAGATAACCTAAAATGCCCTATGGCCTTCACCTCAATTGTTTGGCTGCCACCCACATGGATACTCTTTCAGCATCACTTGGCTTTCGGCTCCACAAGCAACCCTGCATAGAAACACTTACATGAGTAGTAGTACCAGAATCCACCCCTTAAGTACGGAAATTAAAATAACTTCAGAGCAAACATAAATGAGAAGCTTACTCTTTTTAACACGCCAAGCTTTGTACTTAGTGTATTCCTTCTTCAGGTGTCCATTCTTTCCAAAAAAGAAGAAACCTTACTTATCTTGCTTCTTCTGTGCCTTAGAAGGTAGAGCGACTGCAGCTTCTTTATCTTTATTCATTTTCCTCTTCTTTTGCCTTAGAGGTAGTAGTCAAGTTAGCACTTTATGGCTTTTTAACTTTGATTTTCTCTTCCTCCTAAACACAAATAGCTATTAATTTATTAATATTCTATTTGTCCTTTTGGGTGTTTTATATAGTCTATAGGTTCCCATACTGATTAGGAAGAGAAACAAAACCAAAGCCAGAAGCAAATCCTCAGAAATTTCTAACTTGAGTTCCTTAGACTTGTCAGCCAAATAAGATATCTACATAATGTACTCCCTTATATTTCTTTTGATGTTATACCTCATTGAGATGAGTTTTTCTAAGGTAGTAATCATCTCACCCTTCTCATTCTTGAGATGTAATTTCTCAAGAGCAGCTAGGAAAGCTTTAGCATTTTTCTCTTTTGGCAAAGAGCCCCGCATAATTTCCAGAATGGAGTGTTTTATGATTATGACACTCATATGATTGAACTTTTCCTATAGCTCAAAGTCTTTTTTATCCTCAGTGGAACTTTCTTCCATAAGAGTAGAGGGTTGGTCCTTTCTGAGTGCCTGGTCAAGATCCATACAACCTAATATGATTATGGCATTCTCTTTCCAGGCCTTAAAGTTTGTGCCCGTAAGCACATGAATTATACTCAGATTAGCAGAAATACTAGCAGCATAAACTGAACAGAGAACAAAATAAGATCAAAAATAAAATATGCTCATAACTTAAATGTCATATATAGGCATACAATTTAATCACAAAATATGCAAATATGACATATATCACATAATCACGTAAAGTGGGCTACCATCACAAGATACCTAGCGCAATATTAACAAGCCTTCCTTTGGGCCGACTCGTAAATTACAAGTGGTATTCTCAAGTGCAGTGATCAAATATTGATAGTAAATCCTGTAAAACAACAAACCTTCCTTTAAGCCGATTTATTGTTCATATAGAAACTGAAGAACTGTCACGTATTTACCATTATATGTGTGTTTGTTGTCATGCCAAATGATCACCTTCCTTTGGGCTGGTAATCATCCGCATTAACAACAAACTCACAATATATTTATACATTAGACTAAACAAAACTACGCAACAGAGGCTACTTTGGTAACATGTTGCTTTATTGTATTTAATCTAATATACAAGACAAAGGTGTAAAGCAAATTAACTGAAATACCCGAAAAATAAAATTGAAATTTTCTTTATTGTGGGAATCAGACGACTAATTCTACCTTTTCGGTCGACCATTCGATTAACTGAAAACCACTGAGAGCAAAACTGTGATTTTCGGTAACTTTCAGTGATAGAAAAGCCATTTTCGGTCGACCAACTCTTAGTGACCAAATTATTGATTCAATCTTTTCCAAGATGACTGAACACTTCATCAACCCTAAAACTAAATAGGGTTTTTAACGGACAAAGTGTGAGTTGTTTTAGTCCTTAATAGGTCAAAAGTAGGTTGAAACTCTATGATTTAAGTAAAAAATGACCCAAATCTGCCCAAAAAATCGACCTGAAAGTCAAAAATAGGTTGAAAATTAACTTGCTGGGATAGTGTTTTCGGTAGATTGATTCTAGTTTTTGGTCTACCGAAAACACTGTTATAGTACGGATATGAAAAATTCCAGATTTGCTTAAATGGCTTCAAAAATCAAAATAAACCCGAAAATAATATTTTTGGCCCTAAATCCGAAATATGAATGATCTAAAAACCAAAACCTAAATCTCATAGCATCAAATACTTAATATATAAAATCACATATCATGCATATATAATCTAAACCCTAGAAATCTATATAGGCATAGATTACAAAAACTATCGACATGCATGAAAACTTAATCAATTTTAACATGAAATCCCGCTCTAATACTCCTTGTTAGTATGAACATGAGATTGTAATTACCTAATATAAACCCTCGATCATTCATGTAAAACTGATAGGTAGGGATTCATTGAGTATACCTGTGTCTATGATAGATAGCTGTAATCTGGGCAATGAACTGAAGACGGAAGCATTAGAAACTGACTATGATTTCCTGAGAGTTTGGTCTTCCATACAATCTAATCCCTATAACACTTAGATGGAACTCTGTGTAACTGATGAGAAGCTACAGAAAGAATAAACGTACGTGAAAAGGTGGTGGGGACCATAACCCTAATATTTTATTTAATTAGTACATTGTTGGGTATCTATCACACCTAACTAGGTGAATAACAGGGTATCCATATTGGTATTTTACCTAGTTAGATATCCTGACCAACCTTATTAAATCACTTATTGGGTCTGCTTAAAAAAAATATGGCCCAATACAATTGTTTAAAATATGTGGCCTAATATAGAAAATAGAATTTCCTAACAAAATGAACCAGTTTTACTAGTATAAAAAACATACATACTTTAATAACTTTAAAGAAAATCGGGCTTACTTCTTTAAGTATTCCTGTATATTCGTTAGAGCTTTCTTAATTGACCATAGTGTGGTTACTTTCTTAATTCATTATAGAGAGACGAACAGACAAACAAAATGATAATTTTCCACCTCCTTTCAATGCAACAACCATAATCCAATTACTGTATATATCTGATGCAGTCCTAAGGATGCCATCCCTTATATTGGCTAAATAGTCGATGTCTTCGGTAAGATCTTTGTATTAAAAAAATTCCTACAATTATAAAAATTATCATCATGTTAAAAGTAACTTCAAAATGCATGAAATTTAATAAATATTACCTATTTATCTCCTCGACAATAGGAATAATATTCCTTTTCTGATCAGCTGTAACTAACTTCCAATTTTTGTACCAAGGATTCACATTCTATTGGACAAGCACTCCAATCAAACGGGGGAAGTGTTTTTGAAAATGGTCGACTGGACGCCAGGTGCCTCCTACCTTATCGATTCTGATAGGAAAGTGGTTCCTCTTATTTTCCTCAAACAATTGACATAGGTTCAATGATCTATTCACTGATATCACATTCCTCGGGATAGGTTCTGGAAAATAAATAAACATATTAGCATCGTGATAATGTCCAAAGTAATGAAAAAGTAAAAAATTTAACATGTAACGAATAATACCTGACTAACACCACTAAAGGACACTGGTAGGATGTCATAGAGGGTCGGCACCTTCATCACCACCATGAGAACTAGGCTTAACAGTGGTCATGACTATGTGCATGTATAATAGTGACAAATATATTATAATTAAAAATTCTATAGGAATATTGAAATTAAATTCTACAAATTCAATCATTAATAGTATAAAAGGCCTTTTACATGAGTAAGAATAAAAATAAACAACAATCTTAATCGCTATCAAACTCGCTACTAGACTCGATTTCATTTATATCATCATCGATTTTATTGTCATCTTCCTCAAACTCTTCATCTTCATAATCTAATATTGTATCATAATCTAATATTAATTTGTTCACTAATTAATAATAATTTAGTTTTATATATATTGTTAGGTCCAAGGCATTGACAAGTGTTGGCAAATAATTGGCAAAAATAATAAACTCAAGTTGTTGTGAGAAAACTAACAAGTTATTGCAATAGATCTGCTGATGCTGTAAAACACTTGTTGCAACAGATTTATAGGATTGCTCGCAACAGACTTGTACATGCGAAAATCCAATTTTGGAAACTTTTTGTTCTTGCATCATTTGGCCTAATTTTCTTTATTATACATTTCTAGAAGGATAATAGGGATTATTACTGATGGATTTTTGTGACTAAGCTGGACTAATTAATTAAGATATTTTATCTCAATTTTCCTTTGATTAAGTTTCCATTTTTAGCTTGATTCTTGCTCTTTATTACCTTAAATCTTGGATAATGATTTTTTACAGGTGTATAAGCAGATCCAAGATTATATTTCGTCCATTATGGTGCAGATTACGTTCTTATTAAATTAATGTAATTAATTTGATGAGCTGTCAGGATTTTCTGATGAAGGCTGTTGCAACAGATTTGACTATCTATGGAAAGTTTTCATATTTGATTTTGGTTGACTCTATGGTGAAATCAATCCTTGTCTTTAAGAAAAGTTTTTACAGGTATAAAAGAGTGATTTCAGAGCCAAAATCGTGGAGAAATTCTCTCAATGCACCTGGACATTTTTTAGGGACAATTCATGAAAGTTGTTGCAATAGATTTATGACTGTCCAAATAAGGAATGACAACAGATTTTGTGGCAAATTATTCCTTTCTTATTTTCAGCCTATTCAAACTAAGAGAGCACAAAATTAGGGCTGGAAATTCATCTATAAAAGCTCATCAAGTCCAAAGGATTTGTATGCACTTCATTTTGAGAGAAAATACTCTTTGAAAGAGCTTTTATGTAAAGCATAGAGTTTATTCTATTGCCATTGTGAGACTTAGAGAGCTTTAGGGTTTTCTAGGTACTTGAGGAAGAATAATACGTCTTCGGGAGGAGACAGATCTGGACCAGTGAAGGAAGTTCACGTGTGAAGGATCAACAAGATGAAGGGAGCTCTCTAAATAAGATTGGTGGAGTTGTTACAACACATTGTAGCAATTGAAAAAAAAGAGTCTTTTATTACATTAGTCAATTGGTGTTTGTAATCCTTATACTTTACTAATTTTTTTAATCTCTAGGCATGGCCCCGTGGAGTAGGAGAGGTCCGAACCACATTAAAAACGTCTTGTGTTCATCTCTTTATTTTTATGTTCTGTTGCAATATATGCACTCGTTGTTGCAACAACTTTTCATACAAGTGTTACAACATAATTAATTAATTATTAATTAATCAATTAATTAATTATTTGATAATACCTAAAATAGATCTTTCAATTGGTATCAGAGCGGAGTCATTAAAATTTTAATGAGATTTTGACATTTTTTTGATCTGTTTTTTTAGTATGTCTTTTCTTGTAGAATATGATTCAGATGAGCTGACCTTGTTGGCAAAAAGTTTCAAAAGATGCATAAAAAAGATGAGAAAAAATAAAGCTGCTCCAAAATCCTCCAATGGTAATAATTCTTTCAATTCTTTTGATTCTAATAAAAGAAATAGAGTTCAATGCAGGGAATATGAAGCTTATGGTCATATTAAATCTGAATGTGCTAATACCTTGAAAAAGAAGTCAAAAACCATGATTACTATTTTGGAGGATGCAGAATCCAATGAAAGCAAAGAGGAAGACATTGTAGGTAATATTGCTCTCATTACCTCCCTATTTTATGATTCACGGTTTGTGTTGCAGAAAGATGCAGTTTCCGTTGCCACAGAAGCTGTCTATTACAATAACTCTGTTGCTGAGAATGATGTTGCAACAGAATCTGAGAAACCAGATGATGTTGCGATAGATTTTAGTTCTGATAGTGGTAATGAATCAGAATATGATCAGGATTCACTCCAAGAAGTATATCAGAAAATGTACTCTCAATGGTTGAAGGTTTGTGCTAATAATCGTCTTTTGGTAAGAAATAACACTGCATTTATGAAATCTAAAGTAGAATGTGAAATAAAAGTGCAAAGTTTGAATTTTATCATTTCTAAAAAAGATAGAAAACTGAAAGAATTATCTGTTGAACTTGAAAGAACTCAAAAAGGAGTGAAAATGTTGAGTTCAGCAACTGGAAGGTTAGATCACATTCTGACAACTGGAAAATCCACTGGAGACAATAGTGGTTTGGGCTTCAAAGATATGAGATCTAATTCTGAAACTGTGTTTGTAAAACTAACTGCATCTGTTGCAACAACTTCACAGTCTGTTGCAACAACTTCACAATCTGTCGCAACCACTTCACAGTCTGTTGTAATAACTAGTAAGGCCGTTGTTCGTTCAAATCCAAGTGGTAAGACCCGTAAGTTCGTTCCCGTTTGCCATGTTTGTGGGGTTAAAAATCACATCCGACCAAGGTGTTTTACAATGATAAAATTTTTTTAGAATAATTATTCGAACAAATCTTTTGTTTATCCATCTCAAAGAAAAACACCCAAGCCCAAAATTGATTTGCAAACAAGTTCCAAACAAGTATGGGTAAGAAAATCTTATATAAATGTTTTGTTGTTTTAAATGTTTAAGAATATGCGCTACTAACTCATGGTATTTTGATAGTGGCTGTTCTAGGCATATGATAGGTAATCACGACATATTGACAGGCTACGAATCTGTGATAAGTGAAAAAGTCACTTTTAGAGACGGTGTCAATGGAAAAGTTCTTGGTAAAGGAACTTTGAATGTTGTTGGCATGCCAAGGTTGAAAAATATACTTGATGTGGATGGACTAAAAGCTAATTTAATTAGCATAAGTCAAATTTGTGATCAAAATCTTTCTGTTAATTTCACTCGTGATGAATGTTTAGTTTTGGATCATAACAAAAATTGTGTTTTAAAAAGTTATAGATCTATTGACAACTGTTATACCTTAGTTCAACCAGAAACATGTCATAATGTTACTATTAACAAAATAAATTTATGGCATGAAAGACTTAGGCACTTAAATTTTAAATCTTTGAAAAGAATTGTAAATGTAGGTCTTGTTCGTGGTTTGCCAAAGCTTGACAAACAATCTCCTAGGGTGTGTGGACCATGTCAACATGGAAAATAGTTAAAGACAACACAGAAAGTTATTTAAAGCATCACAACATCAAAGGTATTGGAACTGTTGCATATGGATCTCATAGGTCCAGTACAAGTAGAGAGCATTGCAGGTATGCGATATATCTTTATATGAGTGGATGATTTTTCCAGATTTACATGGGTAAAATTCTTAAAAGAAAAATCTGATACATTTGATGCATTCAAAGATTTGGGTGTAAGACTTAAAGTTGAAAAAGGTTACAATATTGGCAAAATAGTAAGAATTCAAAGTGATCATGGAAAAGAATTTGAAAACATTATTTTTACTGATTTTTGTAATTTACATGGGATTGCACATGAATTTTCTACTCCTAAAACACCAGAACAAAATGGTGTCGTAGAGAGAGAATCGTACCTTGCAGGAAATGGCTAGAGTGATACTCAATAGCAAAAAGTTACCCAAAAGATTGTGGGCCGAAGCGATAAACACAGCATGTTATACCATCAATCGTGTTTATCTTCAACCAGGTATGAAAAAGACTTCCTACGAGATTTGGAAAGGTAAGAAGTCTAATCTTAGTCACTTTCATGTTTTTGGGAGCATTTGTTTCATTTTGAATGATAGGGGGTATCTTGGCAAGGTTGATACTAAGAGTGATACGGGTATTTTTCTCGGCTATTCCAAAAATAGTAGAGCTTATCGTGTGTACAACATGAGAACTAAAATTGTTATGGAATTAGCCAATGTTGTTATTGATGATTTCGAAGATCTTTCATATTTTTTGAAGGAGGATGAGGTAATCAGCTTTATTGATGTAGCTATAAATTATTCCGGCTCAGAATTGAATGTTGCAACTCATCCTGATGACGTTACAACATCTGATGGTCATGTTACAACATCCGGTGATGATGTTGCAACATCAGAAGAGTAGAAACTATACCCACAGTTGTTCTGAATGATCCAATCAAGAGAGAATCTTCTTCAAGAGTGAAGAAAAATCATCCATCAGACCTCATTATAGGTAGTATTGATGATGTCATGGTCACACGGAATAGGTATATCAATTCGAACAATTATGTGTGTTTTTTCTCTATGATTGAGTCAAAGATCATTTCATCAAGGGAACTGGTTGAGAATAAAACAATCATTTTGGAACATGTTGAAACTAAAAAGCAGATTGCAGATATTTTCACAAAAGCCTTTGATTTTATAAAATTTGATTCCTTAAGGCAAGCCTTGGGAATTTTTTTTCTGCTTAAAGTTTATATTTTGTGTTTTTTCAACTTCAGCCAAAAATAATTTTTATGAACTAAAAGTATTATTAGTAATAAAAAGATTTTAAAGAGTAAAGATATTGTTTTTTTATTTCTGTTATAAGACTGGATTGTTTATGTAACCCCCCTAATTTTTTGTGAACAACTTTGTTGTATTTTATTTTGCATGTGGTATAGTGAAATAAAAAAAATACAATAAAGATTCTATTATATTGTTAAGTCTTACGCACATAATTCATGAGGTTAATTCTGTGAATTTATTATTATTTAGATTTAATTAGAGCTTAGTTTTGGCAATTTAAATTGTGGGGTTGTTTTGAAAGTCTAGTGCATGAGAAGATTTAAAGTAAAAGGTCCAAATTGTAAACTTTTAAAAGGTGAAATTGTAAAAATAGTCATATTAGGGGCTAGGCTGCAAAATCTGAGACATGAGTTGCTCTCAACTCCTCTCCACGCGTGTAAAGAAATTCACCTGTTTTTATAGTTAATTGACACCTATCTATTGCCTAATACATTGAAGCTGAATACTCCTCTTTTCTTCAGCTTATTCTCTCTCCCATAGCCATAATTTTGCTCTCCTGTTCACTCATTCTCTCTCTCTCTCGTTTTCCTTTCTGTTTTTCGCTTGTCACCAACACTAAGAATGTGAGAGTTTATTGTTGCATGTTCCAAATTGAAGATTTCAGAGGCTCTGATGCTATTAATACTTGAAGATTCTTGGAGTTCTAGGGTCTAAAGCTTCTAGGTAGGAATTAGTTTAATTCCTCTCAAGAGTTTAAAAACTTGACTGTTCTTATTTTAGAATACGTCCTTAGTTTGCATGTTGATATTCATGTGAGTGTTCATAGTAACTGTTATAGGTTGGTGGTGTAAGGTTCTTTTAGTCCCTATCTTGTTATAAAACTTGTAAAATGCATTTTTGGTCAGTTTGGATAATTTGATTTGGAGTTTTTGCAAAAAAATCGAAATCTGGAATTTTTGGTTTTTCACTGGGCAGTTTCTGTATTTTGCATATTTCGTACTCTTAACGTTATCCAAATGCGCTGAAATTTTAGTATGTCGTAGTAGACATCTAGCTCTTTCCAAATTGACCTTATTTATAAAATTCTGCTGAGGATTCGATTTTCTATGATTTTTCAAAGAAACGTTTTCGTCGCTGTCAGCAAAACAGAGTCTCGTCTCTAGAGCTATTTTTGGTCGACCAGATTTTATTATGGTCGACCAGAATCTATTTTTAATGCCTAAATCAACTCGTTGAGCAGGGGTTGACTTCCAGGGTACCCTGGTCGACCAAAATTTTTTAGACCTAGAAAATGATTATTTCAAGTGTTTTCCACTGAAGTTTAATTGTATTTTAACCCTGGGTACACCTTGAGCACTATATTTGAGAGCAAGGACTGAAACTAAGCTACATTTTATATTTAAGGCTGAGATAAGTTAGGTATTTAATTATAACAATGTTAATACTAAAATAAGTGGAAACTTGGAATTAGGAAAAAGCTCCAATTAATCCTATGACTGTTTTGTGTTACAGTAGGGACAGTTGTGCATAAGATTTTGGTGTAAACTATTTTACTAGAGCTTGAGGTATACCATTTCCAGGTAAGAACAGTTATTTATCTACAGCATTGAGTAACTAGTGGTGCAAAAGTTGTACTAGAAATATATTTATTGTGCTTTGCTTATTATACGTGATAAGTTGATTTTGTGTTGTTAAGATGTTATGTTAGCACATAGTAAAGTACTTATGCAAATGCATGTATATGCACTTATCAATTGATACATGTGGTGAATTGTTACGTGCACATTTAGTGATGCTTGTGATGAGTCACTAATGGAATTAAGGTAACGATGCTTGTGATGAGTCGTTACGTGCACAATGGAATTAAGGTAACGATGCTTATGATGAGTCGTTACATGCACAATTAGTGATGCTTGTGATGAGTCACTAACGGAGTTAAGGTAACGATACTTGTGATGAGTCGTTATGTACACAATAGAATTATGGTAACGATGCTTGTGATGAGTCATTGTGTGCACATATAGTGATGCTTGTGATGAGTCACTAGTGGAATTAAGGTAACGATGCTTGTGATGAGTCGTTACGTGCACTCCAGTGATGCTTGTGATGAGTCACTGTTGAGCGAGACTGGCGATGCTTGTGATGAGTCGCCCAATGTTGGATAAGAAAATAATAAGGGTTGAGGACCCATTTCTATGTGTTATTGTCGACACACTTATTGTGCTTGTTTTTATAGCTTTGTTGTGCATTGTGGATGCCGTGTTAAGTTTTGTATAGTTTGCCTATTTTGGAGTTCGGTGTATAATCTGTCCTGCCTTACTAAGCGTTATGCTTATATAGTTGCTCCATGCTGTAGGTAAAGGAAAGAACAAGGTTAGCTAGTGAAAAACGGACCAGTCAACGTGCAATGTACATATGGCCTGACCGTGGGAAGAACAAAAATATTTTGATAGTGGCTCAAATTTTGTTATTTAGAATTTGGAAGTTGTTTTGTATATTTGTGTTGTAAACAAATAAGGTATTTGTGAAAAAGGATTTTAACGTAGTTGTGTTTATGTTAGAAGTTTATTAACATCTCCATGTTCTTGTTATATAAAATTTTATGTGAAAAAAAAAAAAACTTACATGTTTTACTCGGCCTTTTTTTTTTTTTTTTTTGGAAAATTTTTATAGAACAACAATTTTAATCATTATTAATATGGAGGGTGTTACAGTTTAATTATCTTGAATTGTTAATCTTTTGACATTGAAATCTCCAAGTTTTTGAGGCTTGATGAATTTTCTGGATTAATTTTTAACTGATCAGCTCTAATATTGTTTTTCTTGAAATCTAGCTGTGTAATAGACCGCTTGATTAGAAAAAGTTACCTACCCTAAAGTGTGGACCATCTTTGAATGATTTGGGACTCTGTATCACCAATATATGGAGAGGATAATCTACCTAGAAAAAAGGGCTATCTCAGGGATAGAGTGAAAGCTACTAATCATGGGTATTTTTTTTTGAAAAAAAAGAAAGGCAGTGAACAAAAATAAAATAAAATAAAAAATACTACCTATTGCGTGTGAAACAGCTAGAAACTATGAGAAATTTACAAAAAAAGAAAAAAAAAGGTTAGTCAGTTGGTTTTTGATCCAGTTTATTCATCTTGATTTCTTAAATAAAGGAGATTTTTCTGTCAAAAGATTAACAATACATTATAATTTTAGAATCTTTTCTTTTTCAGGAACAAAATTAACATGATTTTTCATTATTTTCTTTTTATCTAAATAATGCCTTGAGTTCACAAAACTATTTTGGCTGAAATTAAATTTTATTTTTTTCTTTATGTGTGGCAAATAAAAAAAATTAATTAAAAAAAGGGTCTTTTTGAGGAAAGTGTGTGATCAGTTCAAAACATGTTGCAACATAATTCTACTTTCCTGTTTTATTGTCGTATCAGTTTCTTGATTTTTCTAGTTTTATGGCATTGGTTTAGAATTTCAAGTGCATATTGTGATTTGTGCTTTGTATCTAACCCTTAAAAGAGCAATTGTTTGTCTCTCTTCTTCTCTTTTTGCTCTTTTTGTTCTATTCTAGTTGCAGACGTCATCCTCAACCATGGTATATATGTCACTGCACTTATGCCATTTGTCACATATCATTTGCAAAGCAAAGCTATTGTTGAAGGGGAGCAACATGTATAAATGACTACTGGTAAGAAATCTGTTGCAAGGACTTCAACTTTAGTTGCAACAGCTTCTTTATCCTCTTCGCAGGTTGCTGCTTCTACAGATTTGGAAGCTTTGAAAGCTGATATGACCCAACAGCGTCATAGAATGGAAGCTGTGGAGATAGTGCAGCTTGAGATATTGGCAAAACTGACTGTTCTTGCAGGTTCCTCCGTGGCAACCACTACTCCTACTAGCTCTTCTCAACCTGTTTGCCCCGTTTCTCCTGCTATTGCAACAGATCCTGACCAGCCATAGCTGAAGAAATACAAGAGGAGCTTGACCTGATTTGCTCATTGCAGGATCTTGGACTATGAACATTGTTATTTTCTGAATTTTATTTTAGTCTATGGTGTTTTCAAGTTTACTTGTTTATGTTTGGGTATTTTAGACTATTTTATTATTTTCTTAAGACTTTGGATCTTTCTTGACAAAAAATGGGAGATATCAAAACTGTTTGGTTGTATTTGTGGTGTTCATGGGTTATGTTTGGTATCATTCAGAGGGAGTTTTATTTCTTATGCTCTTTCTTTTATTCTCATATATCTTGCTATATCATTGTGTTTGACAGGGGGCGAGCATTTTTGAATGTGTTTTTGGAAATTAATCATGAGATTTTGCAGGTATTCCTGAACTTGAGTTATGTTTCAGTTTTGTGATTGATTTTGCCAAGTAGATGCCAAAGGGGTAGATTGTTAGATCCAAGGCATTGACAAGTACTGGCAAACAATTAGTAACAATAATAAACTCAAGTTGTTGTGAAAAAACTAAGAAGTTGTTACAACAGGTCTGCTGATATTATAAAACACTTGTTGCAACAGATTTATAGGGTTGCTCGCAACAGATTTGTACAGGCGAAAATCTAATTTTGGAAACTTTTTGTTCTTGTATCCTTTGGCCTAAATTTCCTTATTAAACATTTCTAGAAGGATAATAGAGATTATTGCTGATAGATTTTCGTGACTAAGCTGGACCTAATTAATTGCGATATTTTATCTCAATTTTCCTTTGATTAAGTTTCCATTTTTATCTTGATTATTGCTCTTTATTACCTCAAATCTTGGATAATGATTTTTTACAGGTGTATAAGCAGAATCAAGATTATATTTCGTCCGTTATGGTGCAGATTACGTTCTCATTAAATTAATGTAATTAATTTGATGAGCTGTCAGGATTTTCTGATGAAAGCTGTTGCAACAGATTTGATTGTTTATGGAAAGTTTTCATATTTGATTTTGGTTGACTCTAATTAATAATGAAATCAATCATTGTATTTAAGGAAAGTATTTACAGGTATAAAAGAGTGATTTCAGAGCCAAAATCGTGGAGAACTTCACTCAATGAACCTGAATATTTTTTAGGGATAATTCATGAAAGTTGTTGCAACAGATTTCTGACTGTCCAAATAAGGAATGACAATAGATTTTGTGGCAAATCATTCCTTTCTTATTTTCAGCCTATTCACACTAAAAGAGCATAAAATTGGGACTGGAAATTCATCTATAAAAGCTCAGCAAGTCCAAGAGATTTGTATGCACTTCACTTTAAGAGAAAATACTTTTTGAGAGAGCTTTTATGTAAGGTATAGAGTTTGTTCTATTGCTATTGTGAGACTTAGAGAGCTTTAGGGTTTTCTAGATATTTTTTTGAGTGCATCTTGTTCTTCGGGAGGAAGAACAATACGCCTTCAGGAGGAGACAGATCTGGACCAGTGAAGAGAGTTACGTGTGAAGGATCAACAAGATGAGGGGAGCTCGCTAAACAAGATTGGTGGAGTTGTTATAACACATTACGGTAATTGAAAAGAGGGAGTCTTTTATTGCATTAGTCAATTGGTGTTTGTAATTTTTATACTTTACTAATTTGTTTAATCTCTGGGCATGGTCCCGTGGAGGAGAGGTCCGAACCACGTTAAAAATGTCTTGTGTTCATCTCTTTATTTTTATGCTCTGTTGCAACATATGCACTCATTGTTGCAATAACTTTTCATACACGTGTTATAACATAATTAATTAATTATTAATTAATCAATTAATTAATTATTTGGTAATACCTAAAACAGATCTTTCATATATAATAATAATTTCTATAAGGATTATTTGATAATTAAAATTATTATATATTTTATCCAATATTTGAACTAATTTACTTAAATACTGTAAATATAATTAAGAATAATTATAAACTAGTAACAAATGCATAAATATCAAAAACATCATCTAAAAATTCCAAAACTATAGACTATTACCTTATACAATAAATTTACATAAAACATTTTACTAGAATATTTATAATTATAGATATAACTTTTTCAATTCTAATTTCTCAAACTAATAATATTAAAATTTTTCTACTTATTCTAACTTTTGCTAACTTTTTACTCCTAATATCACAATATTTTTTCTCAAACTTTGTAGATTCAAATTTTCATCCGAAATTATCCATAATCAAATTTTCACAATATTCCACATAATTACAAAATTAAATTTCTACAATATACTACATACTAAAATTTTCCATATACGAAAAATTACCATATATTTTCCACTAAAGAGCAAAAAATCTTATTCTATAATTCTAAACCAAAAACCAAAATTCACAAAAACTTCACAAACACCAAAATTCATATTCCATATTCATCAAATCACAAATATCCAACAAAATATAAATTTCTAACATGTTTATTATTTTTCCAATATATCAAAAATTACAAAATTTGTCAAAATTTAACAAATATAAATATACTAACCTCTCTTATTTGTATAAATCAAATACAAATTGTCCAAATATTTTCTACCCACATAATATACAAACAAATCACTAAAAATTAAATTTTCAACTAAAAACTAATTAAATAAATAAAAAATAATAAATACATAATAAAAACTAACCTGTGAGAGGAGGAGCGGGAGGAGACAGCAGCGGAAGGAGGAGATGGGGTCAGTGACTAGAGTGAGAGAGAGAAAGAGATAGAGAAAGTGAGTGAGTGAGTGAGAGAATGTGAGAGAGAGAGTGTGTGTTTGTGAATGTACAGAAAAAAAAAAATGAAATGGGGGAAGAGAGAGTGAAAGAGTGAATATTACAGAAAAAAAAAAAACGAAACAGGAGAAGACGAAGTGGTGCTGCGGATCTAAAAGGTTTTAACATTTAAAAAAATGTCGCTGCTTTAGACCGCATGCCTCGCTTTAGTTTTTTTTTTTTTCGGGAACATAATTCTGGTGGTCTACTAATTTTCACGAAATATAGTCACCGCTTTAAATATTTTTTTATTTATTATTTATAATTACTTTTTCAATTAAAGGTTTTATTCGAATTAAAAATTCTAAAGCGGGGATAATTTTCGCCGCTTTAGAGTTTAAATAAATTAAATAAATTATATTTATTATTTATAATTACTTTGTTTTATTTGAATTAAAAATTCTAAAGCGGCGACTATCGTCGCCCTAAAAAATAAGATATTTTTAGACTATTTCCTGAAAATGGAGCGAGTTGGCCATCTCATCTAATTATTGCTACTTCAGAATTTTTGGTGGAAATATCTCACGCCACTTGGCGCACTTAATCTAAAGTGATGATAATTGTTGCCGCTTTAGAGTTTTTAGTTGGAATTATTGGCACGCATTTATAGTACAATACTTAAAGTGGTGACTTAGTCGACGCTACTAGCAGATTTGTTGCCGCTTTTGGTGCGAGCTAAAGTAGCGACTATTATCACCATAATTGCTGCTTTAGGCATCCTCGCTCTATTACCTATTTGTTGTAGTGATAGCTAATGGTGGTTTTGCTATCCTGTATGACTTAAGAGAACCATTTTTCTTAAATACGTATAGAAATATTAATAAATGATAATGGGTTATGTTTGAGCTAGACAGAGAACTAGATAGATTTAAATAGTCTAACTTCTAATCAATTATATACCCACAATATAGGCCTTGTCCTTTAGTATTAGGTCACACTACTATAAGCCTAATATTGTACTTTTAGACTAAGTATCATATATTCTATATGAAGCTTATTAACAGATTAATTTACTTGATCTATTAAGCATATATTATATATTCAGGCTTACCTTCAATGCAATGTTGTACTAGTAAGGTGAAATTACAACTAAAGATGTATATCAACATATTCAACTTGACAACATAAGATCGATGGCTCTATTCCTACCCTTACGTGAATAAAACAAATACAAAATAGACTAAAATAATTTATAAGAGCTTTCAAAATCAAAGAAACAACAACATACAAAACATACAAGATATAGAAAACTAAGAAGAAGTGGAAGAAGTAATTGAGATATTAAAGAAATAATAGAGAGATTGCACAGTATATAATTCGTGTATAAAATATTCATTGTAGATATTTCTGGAAAAATGGGTATTTGTGAAATTAAAATGAAACTGGGTATCTATGTATATATGCTTTAAAAAAAAAGGAGTATTATGTATTTTTCCACAAAAAAAAGAAAGTTTTTAAAGCAAAATGATTGAATTTTGGGCTATTTTAAGTAAATATCCGTTTTTCAAATTCTATAGTAAAAATTACTGGTATATCAATATATATATCAAATGTAAAATATGATATATACAGTACAAAAACTAATATACTCTGAACATAAACTAAAACTAGTGTTTAAGTAGATATTGTTGGGATATTTGCCTTAAAAAGCAGATTTCTAATTTTACCCTTTTAGTATAAACAATTTTCTCTTATGTGCAATTATAATATTTGCTA